>JAHDIT010000090.1:0-56393 GCA_019232045.1 Ogataea degrootiae
TTAACGACCGTATACAAGGAATATAGCTGAACTACTACACAATACAACCCATATACCCATAGTATAGTAGTTCAGTACTTGTTTGCTAGAGATTGAAGTGTTACGGCTTGGTTTAGTACTCTTTTCTTGATACTTGATCCTTAAGTCTGATTGTGGTTCGGCAAATCGTGTAAGACTTCAGTTTCTCCTGATGTCAAAGCTGAACAGTTTTACATTGATTATTATATAATTTTCCAGTAGATTGTTGAGTTGACTGAAATACTGTCTGAAGATAAAACCAAAGAATCACGCAGGAACAAACTAGCTTCCACTACTAGCTTTAGGCTGTCTGATATGATAATATCGAAAGGACTTTCAAACTTTCCACCCAACTTAATCTCATCTTTCTGATAATCGTACCAAACTCTCACTGATGCTCCCCTTGATTATTGACTATCTCGATACATACATGCCTGGAGTAGATTAACTAACATCCTCCTTTCAGAAAAGAAATTAGACGCGACAATCGACTTCAAATTCCATACTCTCCTTTTGAACAACCTATGACGGGATTTATACGTGATTTGACTCAGTGTAAACATGCCATGTCGCCTTGTTTTCGACAGCAACCGTATAAACAATTGTTCACACCACTCAAACAGAGCAGACTACCCATTAACTTCAGCATATGCTTATATTATTTTAAAAACATCATACAGACACGAACGAATCAGCACATTATGAGCAGTCGATCTAAACTATCACCAGAGTATCATACCGATTTCAAGTCATCAGATGAAGAATCTTCAAGAACGTTGAAACCTTCACGGACGGGGAAGTCTAAATACGCCCAGTTCATATCACCCTCATTATATGCCTCTTTCTTACTGCAGAATAAGAGAATATTAATGGCATTGGTTTCGTTGTTGATCATTTCCTTGTATACAAGAGCACCATTCATCCCACATTACAGTTTCCAAAAACCTAAGGTTGTGATCATATTGGCTGCCAACGAAGGTGGTGGTGTTCAAAGATGGAAGACACCACAAGAATGGTCTGTTGAAAGATCCTCCATTGCTAACAAAAAAGACTACGCAAACAGACACGGCTATGAATTGGCCATTAAGGACAGCACAATGAAAAGAAGATACAGTCATGAATGGAGAGAAGGTTGGGAAAAAGCTGATATTCTGAAACAAACAATGAGACAGTATCCTGATGCTGAATGGTTTTGGTGGTTGGATTTACATACTTTTATCATGGAGCCACAGATTTCATTAGAAGAGTACTTGTTCGATCATTTGGAAAGTAAAGTTTACAGAACTTTGGATTATCTGAATCCATTGAATTTACCGGTTGATTCACCGTATGTCAACGTTGAAAACTCTCCTGTTGACCTGATATTGGCACAAGATTGTGGTGGGTTCAATTTAGGTTCGTTCCTGATCAGAAGATCCCCTTGGACAGAGTTGTTATTGGACCTTTGGTGGGATCCATCCCTATACGAACAGATGCACATGACATGGGAACATAAAGAACAGGATTGTTTGGAGACTTTGTATCAGAATCAACCATGGATTAGGGAACATATTGGGTTTGTTCCATTAAGAGCTATAAATAGTTTCCCTCCCGGTGCCTGCTCCGATCAAAGAGATGATCCACAGTATTTCTACAACGAAAAGGATAGAGATTTTGTTGTTAATATGGCTGGTTGTAATTTCGGTGATAGATCATGCTGGAATGAGTACGAGCATTATAGAAACTTACAGAAGAGGCTGAGTGGTAAGAGGTGGTACAAGTTCTGGTAGGTATTCTGGTCATTGATGTATCGTTTCTGTATAGATTAGCATATAGTAATAGTATTTTTAGCTACAACAATTAGAATGTCGCGTATTAAGTCACCCGGTCGATTTGTTCTCCTGAAAACAGCCTCAAAAAGTTGAAAGTTCGAGCCGTCGTTTTCAGATAAACACCTTTTGGTGCAATACATGGAGTTAATCTCGTCTACTGGTCTACTTAAGGGTAAGTCGACAATTAGGTGAATCACTTTGACATCTGTTCAGTATCATTCGTACTAGTACCGCACACTCAGACTTTCTTGACCACTTGAATTGGCTAGACAATCTGGTTTATATTTACGTCCGTTCAACACAGATAGAGCGAGAAAGGATAACATTCAATAACAATGAGTAACGATCAATACTGGCTCAATGAACACATTGGGGGTGATGATGATATGACATTTCTCAATTTTCCTGACTCTGCCAATGGGTTTTCAACTGCTGCTCCTCCACCACAGCACCAACAGTCACAACAACCGCCTACTGACCCTTCAATGGATTTTTTCAACTCTGGTGCTGATGACATTCAACCACAGCCTCAAGCTCCTCAACAGCAGTTACAATCGGCTACACCAACTTCAGTGCAACATCAACAGCCACCACCACAGTCTAATTCATTTGATTCTTTCTCTCCGCAAGTTTTCGAAAATTCAACTACTAATAATAACGCCGCTGCCCAAGGTGGTCCAAATCCTTCCGCTATAATGGAACAGATGAAAAGACAGCAGCAACAACAACAACAACAACAACCTCAGCAGCAACAACAGCAACAACTCCAGCAACTTCAGGAGCAACCTCAGCAACTTCAACAATCCCAGGGGCAACAAAATACCAACCCTCAACAACAAGCTTTCCAACAAATGCAACAACAACTGTTTCAACAGCTGCAGCAACAACAACAGCAACAGCCACCTCAGCAACCTCCGCAAGAACAAGGACAACAAAATCCCAATCCACAACAACAGGCTTTCCAACAAATGCAACAGCAACTCTTTCAGCAGCTGCAACAAACACAGCCACCAGTGCCTCCCCCTGCTCCAAATAGAAGTACATCACAAGGTTCAAATCCTTCCCAAGTTCCAACCCCTGCTGCTCAAAGTGCTAGTCCACATGGCAGTAATAACAGCTTACCACCCCAATTCCAGCCACAACCTCAGCAACCTCAACAATCCCAAGGGCAACCATCTAATCAAGGAAATCACACTCAGCAACAACAAAGACAGTTCCAACAACAGTTCCAACAACAATTTGGGCCGCAAAATGTGGAAAAGTTTTTAAGATTACTAGAGGATTTCATGAATCGTAATGGTACACCATTGACTGATAGATATCCAATAATTGGTGGTAAAAGAATGAACTTGTTTTTGATTTACTTTATGATGTCCAAGTTGGGTGGTTTCAACAATGTTTTGAAAAGTGGCAAGATTCTTGCAGTTGCCAGTAAATTGGGAATCCCTCCTGATAACAACGAGCTATTAAAGGAATTTGTCGGAATGTATCGTAAAAACCTATTTCCATTCGAACAATACTCCAACACCCCCGATGGTATGAAAGAATTGAATATTAGAAGACACCAATTGGAAACTCAAATGAGACAACAGCAACAGCAACAGCAACAATCCGGTCAAATGCAAGGTACCCAAGTTCAGTCACCATCCCAAGTTGATTTTTCAACTAAATCATCGACTTCGACTGCACCAACCCCAACAAATCTGAATCAGGTACCACTATCATTTGGTGGGCAAGATCAACAAATCACTACGCCTGCTCAAAGAAATTCATCTGCTACAAGTGCTTCTTCTACTTCCAAAATACAAACTCAAAAGTCTCAAAAGATACCACTAAAGCCTCAACCACAAGTTCAACAACAACCACAACAACAACAACCACTACAACCACAACAACAAAAGCCCGCAGCTCTAGTTCCTGAGACATTAACCGGTATGCCAACCCCAGACAAGGTGGTTGAGGCAGAACCAAACAAGCCGTTTGTGCCAGACTTTATCCGTAACTACGTCCCTCAACAAAGAGTAACTGATCGGGCAAGCGGTGTTGATGTTGATACTTTGAATTCTTACGGTGAACAGTTAGATCACTTGAAACCAGTCTTCTTGTTTGTTCCTGAATTGGGTAAGATTGATATCAATGCATTAACAATGTCATTAGCTTCTGATATTGATGCTGAAATCAACGTTGCTTTGAATGTGTTATTAATCGTTACTACAGATCCAATCTCAGTGATCCCATTTGAAAGTTGTATGAATCTTTTGGATGTCTTTTGCAACTTAATAACCTCGATAAACAAAGAGTTATTAACAGGTGATCTGAATGGAAGAAAAAGAAAGGAAGTAACCGATGATGTTTCGCCTATATTTATCAAAAAGAGTAAAATTGATAGAGTATTTGAAAAATATCAAGCTAATGGTAGTGAATTGAAAGATGAAGTTATTACAGTTGATTCATTCACAGCTAAAGAAATTGATGATCTCGTTGAGGACGACGATCGCATCGAAGTTGATGGTTCTGAAATTTCAAACGAAAGCGAAGATGAAACTGATAGTCCGATGGTTTCCGAAAGTGGTGATAAGGTTGTTAAGTCATTTGGTATACCAGCATATGTTGACTTGTTACATTCTTGCAAGTTACAAACTGAGGGTGTTTCTGCAAATGTCCATGGTAACACTTATCAGAATAGAAGATTGATGCTAGTTGAAGAATTGAATACTATTACTATGATCATCAGAAACTTGTCCTTCACCAACGACGGTGTCTCATCTTTCAATAACAGTGTCTTGGCTCACCACCAAAAATTCCTTGATTCAATGTTTAGTTTATTATACTCCATTGCCACTGACCCAGAAGCCTTTGTGTTTTCAAGAAAAATTTTATGTTTATTGAAAGACATTCTAATGATCCTAATCAACATTGCTCAGGAGGTTGAACTAAGAAACTCCAAAGAAGCATTACTCATTTTGGTTTTATGCCTCTCCTTTGGTGCTAAGTTGGAGGAAGAAGAATCCAACTCTGGTTTATATGTTCCAAGATACGATCCATCTCTGAACAAATATCAGTTCCATGCCATTGATGTTGTTTCCAAAATCATGTGTGGATCACGTACAAACAAACAATTTATGGGCACAGTTCTTGCCGGTGAAGAGAAGAACGAGCAGATTATCAACCTGATCAGGTTATTCACTGGATCTGATAACATCAAAGATGGTAAGCTTATCATGTTGTTGTTTGGCAGTTTAATGTCTGTTATTCCGTTAGATCAATTACATCTGGGCGTTGATCCATTCCACGACAGATTACCAATTGTTTTAGAATCTCTATTGGGTTGTTTGATTATCTCGGATTACATCGAAGAATTCCAACTTGACACCAATCTAGCACTGAACATTTTAGTTTCTCCAGAACTGATCGGTTGCGGTCTACTAAAGTTATCTTTCATGTTCGCTGCCATTTACGCCAAGACGCACTATGACAATAAGGAGATGTACGGACATATTTCAGGAAAGTGTTTGGAGCTTGTGAATGGGTTGTTGGCGTCAGCTATTGAGTATGCTACGAGTAGTGAGACATCCAAGACCGAGTTGAATAAGTTGAATTTGACTCCAAAGATTTTCCCTGCTGATGAATCAATTTTGGGTGCACTGATGACACCTAATTTAACTCAGGAAGTTTTTGTTCAAGCGGTGGAAGCTACCAAGCTAATGGTTAAGTTACAGTCTCTTGTAAAATAGTGTGATTTATTTTTATTTATCTTTTACTTTTTTGCTGCTTTTGTATTTTACTTTGTATCAGTAATTGCTTTATTTCACGGCATTGATTTTCCCTTCATTACTCGCAAGTTTTTGTCTTGGGTATAATATTATGTACAATTCAGAATACGTAAATTAATGAGGTATTACACTTTACGCTTGAAAAACGCAACAACTTTCGAAGCAGCTTCATTACCTATCAATTTTGCCAACTCAACTTCGCTCATCACACTCAACTCCTTCAAACTCTTCACTTTATTAGTTATCAAATGGCAATTGACAGATGTTATTCCAGGTATATTTTGCAATAAATCAATGGCAACGTCATTGAAATAAGTATCTTTATCAAACATTGGGTTTAAACCAGCATTAATACTCTTATTCAGGTCCGGTTCATCCTGGTTCATCTTCAACTCTTTGAACAGCCGAGCTGTTTCAAATGGTGAACTCGACCAAACGATCTTCAAGCTAGGGAATGAAACAAGGAGCATCATTAGTTTTAGTTGTAGGTCTTGTTGTTGGTAGTTGCTTCCATTGACTGAAGACGCTGAATTAATGCTGCTTCCGGGCCCTCCATTTCTGTAACTGGTGAATGGCTCAAGAGAGAAAGATTTGCCTTCTTCAAATTCAATGAGGAGTGTAGGTAGTTCGTAGTATCTGAACATTTGCTCACATTGTTGGTATAACCTTCCACTTTTCAAAGAACCGATCAAATCAGGGATAGATTTTCTTTCTACGCATATTTTCGGGGAGAGAATGTAGTCACCGACCGTTATCATGCATGGAATGACTTCCAAGCTTGACAAGTAGCATAAAAATGGTAATTGAGAACGGAATTCTCTGATGTCTACGATAACTCTCACTTTTGGTGTTGCTGTTGTGTTACCTCCTGCTATTCTGGTGTTCACTTGAGTCCTCATATCAGGGGCAAATTTGGCAGCTTCGTCTTCTTCCGTGGTGAAAGTTTTCGACATGTTGGCTTTTTCTCTGATCAGCTTCGTGAATGCGTCTTTCTCCTTTTTGATCGCATTAAGGTAGTTTTGTTCTTCTATCGAACCACCGTAGTACATGAAAAAACATTTGGCAGGGTTGTTCTGCCGTTGGGATTGGTAGATTTCAATGTTTCTTATAAATTTCAAGTTTGGTTCGTAAAGGATGATATAGGAAGGTAGTAGTTCAGAAAGCAATAGGTCATTTGATCTACTGTCAAGTTTTTCGATTACTATTTGGTCTGATCTATCAATGTACTCATAAGTTAAACCAGCGGAGTTGGTGGAGTGGGATGACGCTGGAAAAGCATCCTGCATTGTTGGGTCTTCAAATTGTGATAAGAAGTTTTCAAATTCATCAATTTCCTGATCGGATTCACCCGTTGGCTCTATCGCAAAGTCAGTTTCTTCGTTATCCTTGTCATCATCATCATCAAGGTTGGATTCTAACTGACTAATCACATTATCGTCCAATTTATCCGTTGTCTTGAGGTCTTCCGTTTTGCTGAGCAATCTGTCGTAAGATGCCATAGTGGAACCACCTCTGTTTCTTCTTCTCTTGTTAGGTGGCTGTTTGCCTCTCATAAACGTTCTTGAAATAGTGATTTCTTCGGAATCTGCTTGACCATTCTCTGTTGCTAGTTGTTGATTTTTTGGTTTCTTGTTCAATTCTCTTTCCATTTTGTGTCTTCTCGTACCATCATTCTTCTTCCAGTTCAGGTGTTGTTTCATTAGATTAACCATCATCTTACGAGCGCTGAATGACTTGCCGTTTGTATGTCTGAACTCCTTATAACTTATGAGAAACCTTCTCAATTGACCGCAGACTTGGTAAGATGAACACATGATTAATATAGGACCGTCCTCTGAGCAATCTCTGGTTTCCTTTTGGTTATTAATGTCATCCAGTATCAGAGCAAGCTGCTCCCATTTGGGTAGCTCTTCAAGAAGTAAGGTCTTTTCACTATCTTCATCTGATGTTTCCTGCACTTTGTGGAATATTCTGGCACGTGCACATGAAGTCACAGTACTAGCGTCGTCCAATAGTAACCAAGGAGACATGGTTTTATTATTGTTCATAACCGAAGGGCGGTTTGCCTTCTCTATGCTATCCAAGTCTTGGTAAAATTGAACAGGATCATTAGTGAATAATTGTGATAATAATGTCTTTAATGTAGTTAGATCGTACAAAACTTGCTTGGAAGTATGTGACACTCTGTGCCATGCCGGATCCAATGTAGCCCTGATTGTCTTCACAAAATCACGGTCTAATGCATTTTCCATGGTCCAGTATTCGGTTGCCAATTCAGGATTATGTCTCTTTAATTCAGAGATACATGCCTCTATACAAGCAATTAGACCTTTTTGAATCTCGGTCATGTATCGGGTTAGTTTAACACTCACTTCAGTCACTTTAGTATCTAGTTTTCTTGATCTTAATGACGTTGTAACATCAACGTGGAATCTTGGCCACAATAGCGCTCTGTCTATTTTCAAATATTTCATTTTAGTGTATAACGGTTGGAAACCAACAGTGAAGCCTTCAGGGTCATCGGATAATGCTTTTATAAAACCCCACTTGTTTTTTCTTCTGTACAAGTTTATGATGAATCTTTCTGTTGAGTATTCTTTGATTCTCTCTGCGTGTAGTACAACCAGGCCAGTTATCAAGTTTGCATCAATTATCTCACCTAAAAGGTCAGTAACCAATATTCTATTTGATATAGACAATATACCACCTTTATCGTAAATTTTTCTTCTTTTATCGACCGTTGTAGCATCACCACCTATTGACATAAAGTTTACTTTCTTATTATGTTCATCCAGCCATGACAAACCCATCAACTCTTCTCCAATCATAAAATTTTCGAAGTCGGAGGCATTGATGAGCAAGATTAATGATTTCTTATCTTTGATAACGGACAAACTTAAAATATGTAACAAGTTAGCTACTATCAAATTCAAACCTAATCCTTGGCCTAGTATCACCAATCCATCTTCTGATACTAAATCTTGCACTATTTCTTGCTGATACTGTAAATTTAGAGCGAGACTTATGTTAATGTCTTTGTTGATCCGGGTATCGCTGTCATCTTCAGCTTCTAGTTCTTTGGAAACAACGGGAATTCTATCTTTATCTTGATCTTCGTCACTTGAGTATTGTTCGTAGTCACTAGTGTGATTCACTATTTTCTTTGGTGTTTCGTTATCAGCCTTCAAAAGTTCGGTCAATTCTTCTTCGATCTGAAATTCTTGCTTTTCCCCAGATATCTCGATACTGTCTTGGTCCTTTATAAACAAAGGCTCTGACATTCTAGTCAATCTTCAACTGAACTGTTTATTCCTATCTCGTGCGTTCGATTTACAGGTTGAAAAGAACGATGTTGGTATATGATCCAATTGAAAGAAACAGTACGATTTATAAGAAGTCCGAATCTGGAGAGTTGAATGTCACTCTCTGGGGGAAGTTCGTATGAAAGGTGTGCCAGACTCATTTATTTTGAATCAAACTCTTAAACATCCATTCTTAATCCCAAATACAAGTATAATTGACCTATAAACATGCTTGCTATAATTTCTCGATTGTGGGATTTTTAATGGTATACTTTTTGTTAAAATAATCGAATGTTCATAAAGAAAGCCAAGGTATATGACTGTTGGTGAACGGTCACGTGCCCGATCTTTAACAATTTTCTCTCCTTTTTGGCTTTTGCTATTTTGGTGCTATTGGGTAGCAGAAGTTTAAAACTATATCAAACTCCTTCATGCATATCTCACTAGCTTCTTATATGAACGAAAATTCCATCGGTAGAAGTGTGAGTAACATTTTTAATACTGCTATATAACTCATTGGAATCTCAAGCCTCGATACTTGCTAAACATATGAGACTAAAATCCTATTGAATTATGCAATCCAACAGCAAATATACAGAGAAATATAAATTAATTGGAGCTGTAACTTCTAAGAGTAGCAATTTTAAATGCTGTCTCGGCAAGAAAACAATCAAACTAACCCGTACAAGAAAACTAAGAGGAAAGTGCCTGTGAAGAAAAAAAGGTATAAGAAATACAACTTCTCTGTAGAAGCTCTAGGAGAGCTGACCGAGCCGCTTTCAGTCCATCCTGACACCCCAGTCTACTACCTATAATAACGATTTCAAGTTAACTGCGGTTGTTAAGAGTTTGTTGAAATTTAGTATCAAAATAGTTACCTTCTAATCCAGCATCAATTGAGGAACATTAACAATTTCCCTATAACAAAGGATCTACAATGCGGCGCAGCAATATCATGGCTGATGAAATGCAACAGACATTACGTTTTGGCGACGGTGTACGTTCACGATTAACCCAAAAGTGTAATAGTAACAAACTACGGTATTTCATCCATGTTACAAGTTATTATTAGCCTTCCAATTTGAGATACTGTTGTTGTAGGCTCTGTAGCAAATCAGTGTAGAGATGCCCAAATGCAGAGATACCAGCCTCATCGCCCGACCCTGAAAATCGACGCGGACTCTCCCACATGCCATTTTCCATAAAGAACAAAGAAACAACAATGTCTTTTTTTGGAGAGCCCAAATTAGTCGCTTTGGAACAATAAAGGGTGTGCTTTTCAAATAAATACAGGTGGCATCTTTAAGTTTACTTTAGAGCTCGCTTCACTTATAAGTACTTTGAACCTCCACAACTGATAGCTATCATACTTCAACAATGGATATAGGTTACGGATACTCCAATCGTCCTCAAGGTTTCCTTTCCAAAGCCAAACACTTCAACTCACGGCTAACAAACCGATCGAGGGCTGTGATTGGTATTGTCATTCTCTTCATATTCTATAAATTTTTCAATCCATTTTCAACCGAGTTATCAGGAGATTATGAAGATTTCTCAACAGGTATTGAGGAGGATGAATCCATTGCTGAAGAAGTTCAAGATTTAATTGATGATAGAGACATCAATTTACATCCCATCAACTACTTGACTATGCAAAAACCATATGTGGACACTACTACTTTCAATCTTTTCAATTATGACTATGGTGGAAACATGATGATTAGTCAAACTGCAGATTACATTAGACTTGTTCCTGAAAAGCAACATCAAGTTGGTTACATGTTCTCCAACCTTCCAATATCGTTAGAAGATTCAGGGTCATTTGAAATTGAAATTGAGTTTAAAATACACGGTGAGCAACCACGTACCAATATGATCGGTGACGGTGCTGCTATTTGGCTAACTTCCCAACCCCTTGAACAAGGCGATGTCTTTGGTGTTCAAAGTGACTACCAAGGCTTAGGTATTTTCCTTGACACTTACAAGAACTCAAGAGCTAAAAGAAGAGGTTCTCAAGGTGCCAACACTTTCCCATACGTGTCAATCCAACCTAACGATGGCCAGGTTGGCAAGTACGACAAAAGTACTGATGGTGAAATTTCAGAGATCGGTGGATGTCCATTACGTCAGGCTTACAACGTTAAGAAAGGTACTGGTTACTCCAAGATGAAGATCGTCTACTTGAGATCATCAGGATACTTCCAAATTGACTTCGACTTGCATGGTAGTGGTGTTTGGAAGAATTGTTTCACCACTGAAGAATTAGGCCGCGGTATTATCCCTGAAAGTCCGTTCTTAGGAATAAGTGCGGAGACTGGTGAATTGTTCCATAACGTTGATATCAAGAGTGTTCATGTCAACGCAATGAAGGACCGCGAAGGTCAAGCGATTACATCCATCGATGCTTTAATTGACCGTTTGGAAAAGCAAAATGCTGGTGAAGGTCAAGGAACTAATGAAGATGAAGAGAGAGAAGATGTTTCTCGTGGCGGACAGAGTCGTAATAGTAAGAACAGAAGAACAAGTGAAAGAATTGCAAAGAGAAGACACAGAAGACTACAGAAGAAGGGTAATACCGCTGTGAGGGAACGTAAATCATTAGCTAGACTGAAGAATGCTGAAAGAAGGGCAAAACTAAAAGACACTGAAAAGTACAGTGACGAACCTGGATTTGTGGGTTGGTTCTTTGGTTTGGTTTGGGCCATGTTCAAGTTTTCCTTGTACATGTTGCTGGTGGCCATTATTGGATATTTTGCATTCCTTGGCTACAGAATCTACAGAGAGAAAAAACGGAAGAGTATGAGTAGAGGTTTGTTGTAAAATACATAAACATATATAAAAGTTGTCAATAAACAGCTGTTGTAATACTATTAGAATGAAATCTGTAACACCGGGTTTGGTACAGGTCACATGATCTTATATCACCTGACTATTTAACATTTTTGTGTGCGCTCCATTCTCTTTCCATATTTACTTGTTGATTACACTTGGGCCAAATCAAAATCAGATTAGTTAGCTGTTGGTCATGAATATGTCAATCTTTCTAGGCATCCTAGTAAAGGTAAAGTCCCAAAGATCAACAATTGAGAGAATTGTCGGTAATTACATACATACAGGCTTTAATTAAATTTAGATTCCGTTCAATCTCCTTGTGGAAAATATGCATAATTGAAAAACAAAATGGCCCTATATTCGATGTACATAACCTCCAAATCAGGTTCCTTACTATACCAAAAGGACTTCAAAGCCCAAAACTCACCAATAACAAAACAAAGTTCAAACGATTACTTGGTCATAGCCAGTACACTACACGGTGTGCATGCCATTTCTTCCAAATTAACACCGCCGGATTCATCAAGCAATTACACCAACGCCAGAGTTTCGAACAATTCCAATAAGCATGGATTAAGGGTGGTTACAACGAGTAAATTCAAAGTTTATTTGAATCAGACAGTGACGGGGATGAAGATTATATTACTGACTTCTCCAGATATGGGAGATGTTAGAGTTGACACGATATACGGTAAAATATATGAACTTTATTGTGATTATGTCTTGAAGAATCCTTTTTACCAGTTGGAGATGCCTATTAGATGTCGATTATTTGATGATAAGTTGATGGGTGTTGTGACACTGACCAATGCTTAAACGGGTAATTAATTGGTGTCAGGTTTTGAATTATATGCATTTGTTACGGATAGATAGTCAATGAAACGTTTTGTTCTACAAGTTAGTTCTTTGTGGTCTTATTCGAAGTTGTAGCGTTGTTTTGTTATAAAAGGTGATTCAAGAGCAGTAGTTTCTTAGAATTACTTCACACTGCAGTTAGTATAGGAATAGGCTGTACTTGTTCTCTAGAGGTTAGTAGATGATTGACATAGTTGTTGAGCTTTGATGGGCAGGTGGGACAGGGACCTTTGCGGCTCTATTGATAAGCATGCTTTAGAACAGATTGAATCGATGGTTGGCTACGGTAAGTAACACATCCAGAATAAACAACTTAGTAGTAATTATTTTTGAAGTTTGGTGTCTGGCACGTTAGTCTATACGACCCAAAAAACCGATGCCTGTCTTCTAGGATTGAATTTAAACCTGAGCGAATCATATAACACAAAAGCAAAAGGAAAAGCTGTTAAAAACTCAAGGAATCTCAAAGAACAGAAGTAGCAAGGAGAATGTGCAAAGAAGCATACCAAACATAAGGCCAAAGAAAAGCAATTGCAGCAATCAAAGGTTCTCTCTCCTATAATCTTATAGCTTTTTCTCAACATACATTTCTTATATCTCGTCTAAGGCTGTGATTCGATCAGAAAGAAAGTGATTTCAACTAAATTACAGTTAACAAAACTGTATCAACTCTGTATTTGTAAATCTATACATAAAAATATAGATAATAGTCAAAAAAAAAGAAAAAAAAACTAAAAAAAAAAATCAAAAATTAAGACATAATTAGAAACGAAAATAACAGAAACAAAAAAACATAAACTAAAAAAACAATAAAAAATCTTTTAAAATACACTTCAAAAGAAACTACACATTCTATTTGATAACCTTCTTAACAATTTCTTCAACTTCATCCCAATCATCAGTAGGAACTCTAGTCATTTCAATATCACCAAAGTACTTCTTAATGAACAACAAGACATCATAAGAATGCTTATCATGGATAAATGAAATAGAAACACCAGTTCTACCGAATCTACCTGTTCTACCAATTCTATGCAAATAAGTGGATGGATCCGGCTTACCGTTCTTGTCAACTGGCATATCGTAATTCACAACCATAGAAACAGAAGGAATATCGATACCTCTAGCTAAAACGTTGGTGGTGATCAAAACTTTAGATCTGCCTTCTCTGAAATCATCGATTAACTTATCTCTATCCTCTGTTTGTAAACCACCGTGCAAAATTGAAACTTTATGACCTTCTTTCTTCATCTTGGCGTATAACATATCGGCAGTATCTTTCTTTTGAACAAAAATAATGGAGGACGCAATCGTTAATAAACCATAAAGTTCACATAGAACTTCGAATTTATGAGCTTCAGAGTCACAATCCATATATAACTGCTTAATCGCATCAACATTCAATTGCTCGTGTTTCAATTCTAAAGAATTGGCTTCTGGAGCAACTTTTTCAGCATATCTTCTGACTTCATCAGGGAAAGTAGCTGAAAATAAAATAATCTGACAAGTCTTTGGCATCAATTTCCTAGCTCTTACACATTGATCACCTAAATTTTGTGTATCCAACATGTTATCAGCTTCGTCCAAAACAAAGCATTTAACTTTATTAGCTTTGATTTGTTTCTTCTTTAATAGATCGTAAACAGAACCAGGGGTACCAACAACAATCTGTGCCTGAATGGCGCCCTTTTCGTAGGAACCTGGAACAATCAATTGAGTCTTGATCTTGGTATACTTGCTCATTTCATTGATGACATCTAGCGTTTGTCTGGCTAATTCTCTAGCCGGTGATAAACAAATGGCTTGCACTGAAGGATCATTTTCGTCCACCCTTGTCAACATAGTCAATGAAAAGGCAGCGGTTTTACCAGTACCGGATTGTGATTGACCTATCATATTACGTGGCGGATTTTGAATTAACAATGGTAAAGCTTTTTCTTGAATCTTTGATGGCTTGGAGAACTTCATACCGTATAGACCTTTCAATAATTCTTCTCTTAACCCTAGTTCTTCAAATGATTTCACAGAGTATAATGGTGAGTTTGGATCCGCTTGTAAATCAGCTAGTTTAACCTTAACTTCGTATGTGGAATCGATCAAATTGGATTGGACCGTTGAGTCGGTTGATTCTTCCTTCTTTAATTCTTTTTCTTTTGCTCCTTCTTTCTTTGGTTCTTCCTTCTTCGGTTCTTCCTTCTTCGGTTCTTCCTTCTTTGGCTCTTCCTTTATCACTTGTTTAGCATCTTCGCTTTTTTCAGCTTCTGGAGCCTTTGGTTTTGAGGTGGTTGATTTCTTGTCTAAGGATAGTCTGGCTATCAATGAAGCAGCATCCATCTTTTCAGAAGAAGCAGCACTGGACATTATGCTATGGCTGTATGTATATATAGATCTATTTTGGTAAACTGGTAGTGCTGATTATCGTGGACCGCTGGATGTTTAAGTGTATGGTGAAAGATCAACTGTCAGCAATTTTCAGTTTGAGAGAAGTTGAAGGAACAAAATCACAAAGGGAGAGGAACGAGGCCGGGTGAGTGGCTATTGCGACATGGGAGTTGCAGTAGATTCTGTGATTTTGAGTTCATTTGCACAGAAGACAAGACAAAGATCCATCCAGGTTGTACACTTTTAATAACTGGGTTTATCTTACTTGGTCGGTAAGTCACTAGCCAGACATACATATAAGGATAGCATCCAACATTCTATACTACGTATATACATCCAGGTGAGACAATTAAATAGAAATAGGACGCCAATTACATATGAAAATCTGTATTAAATCCATCTATAGGATTCCCAAATCAATTAATCCAATCGAACCAGCAGACCTGAATAAGCATATGTATAGAGACAATGCAAGATTACTATCAAATACAAATCGAAGAACTGGAGGTACTCCAAGCTATTTATGCTGATGATTTGACTAACAAAACACCAGAATCTTCAGCATGGAACAAAAAACCATCGCCCAAGTTTGAGGTTAACCTTACCTCAGATCAGAACAACGAACCTGTCTTATCCCTACTATTGACGGTCGAGTTCACTTCGACCTATCCAATGACACTACCAATAATACATATATCGAAATCACAAAACATCTTGCTGTCACAATTGAAATTGTTAGAGAAAGAAATGAAAGATATTATGAACACTGAGAAAGGTGGACCAATGATTTTTTCTTTGACTACCATGATCATTGACTATCTAGATCAATTTCAATCAAGTGCCAAAACTGATTCTTTGGAGGAAGAAAGATTGAAAAGACTAGAAAAACAAAAGGAAGAAATGGAATTACTACAGAAGGAAGAGAAGGAGAGAATTGAGCAAGAAAGAGAAAAGGAACAAGAGCTATTGGACAGAATGGTTGCAACTGAATTGAAAAGAAGAGGTAATATACAAGACAGCAATGGTCAAGACCACAACAATCATGATAATGTAGATACAGATACTGAACAAAGGCAGAGCTCCGGTTCTGGGCTACACACGAGTCGATCAATGCCTGCCTATCCCTCTAATAAACTACTAGCTGTTGATAACAGCATCTTAATTCCCTCTCCTGAAGAACTGAAAGCCGATGAATTCTTCATCTTTGATAAACCCATACAAGCACAATTAGATTACTTACAATTTAACTTTAGAACTGTTACAGGCTTCATTCCAGTCCAACCAATTGGTCTATTGAAAGACATCTCTAAGCAATATTTAGTCAAACCGTACCTTAAGAACACTTCTCCAGCATACCAGCTGATGAAAGAAATCACTAAGAATACAAGAAAGTTGAAAAGAAAGTTTGGTAAGAATACGAGAGGTAACGAAAAGGACATCCAATTTTTGCTGACGGAAGTTGAGCTTACCAATCCGTTCTGGAAATCGAGCCAAGGCAAGAAATCAATCTTGTATCTTGAAAAGGAATTGCAAGCGGTAGCTGATCTCAAACATGAAAACATTGATAGAGTTTTTGCGTATAATATTGAAAGATTAGAAATGACTTCCAATGGTGATGTATCTTTGAATAATTCCGCTGCTAGAAAGACAACTAAGAAAATATCCAAAGAAAACGAAAAGTACTGTGTTTGGAAAATTAGAATCTTGACAGAACCGTCCGAAACATTGGGTGATATATTGTCCACCATTTCATTTATTAATTTGAACTCGGCAAGGGAATGGACTATTCAAATATTAGAAAGCTTAGAATACTTACATAAACAAGGCTTAATTCACAAATGCTTAACTTTGGATGCTGTTCATATTTGTCAACCTGAAGGTTTGAGTCAAACTAAAGTCAAATTGTCCAATACTTGTTACGGTTACACCATATTGGATATGATAACCAACTATCCAAACGTTGATCAAGAGCCAGATGATGAAATTTTACCATTTGACTCAAATGGATGGACTGCGCCTGAAAGAATCGATCCCCGTAACGGGAGCTTACTATCGAAACCACAGAGAAAGACAGATGTCTGGGATTTAGGGGTTTTGTTTATTCAAATGATTATTGGACCTAATGTTATTTACGATTTTAAAGACCCTGTAGATTTCTTGACAAGTTTCAATAATTTTGATGAGGCTATTTACGATTTTTTGGTCAGTATATTTGAAGCCAAGACTAAGAAAAGACCTGATCCATTGGAACTACTACCAACAAAATTCTTGAGACTGAATTTGAACGTTTCGCCGTTGTGTAACATAACAGGCCCAGCTAATTCTGCCAGAAACGGTGATGGGCTGGCTCCTTCAGCTATGTCAACTGCTAGATCTATTAATGGTTTCAGTGATATTTCGGATACAGCTAACCTTCTTGCTCCCGTGAAGGATAACTTAACAAGGGGAGGGAGAAGAGAATCCTTTAATGCCTCTGCGTTTGGCGCTGAGATCAAGACTTACTCCAGATATGTTCAAGATTTTGAAGAGGTTGGTATCCTTGGTAGAGGTGGGTTCGGTGAAGTTGTCAAAGTTAGAAACAAGCTAGACGGTAGATTCTATGCAATTAAGAAAGTTAGACACACTGAAGATAAATTGTCCAAGATTTTAAACGAAGTTATGTTATTAGCCAGATTGAACCATCAGTACGTGGTTAGATATTATGCTGCGTGGTTAGAAGATGACAATAGCCATATTTTCAGAAAAGGTACTTCTGCTGTCTTATCAGATGACGAAGAAGAGGATGACGATGGAGAATCTGAATCTGATGATTCGGGGGAGCGCAGAAGTTTCAGTGGAACTAGAACAAACAGTCAAAGTTATATCTCTAACGACTTCATTTCAAATTCTTTGACCAATGATCTTCAGTTTGACTTCACTGACTATGATGAAGAAGAAACTGATGACTGCGATGAAGATGATGAAGATGATGACGGTAATAACGATGAGTTTGCGAATGATAACGCTGTTCCGTATGAGGATCTGGACGACAGTGCATTTACCTTCGGCACTAACCCAAATTCTGAAGAATCAGTTTCCAAAGACAAGACAATAGTTAGAACCCCAACTCAAGGATTGAAGTCAAAGAAAAGAAGTCTATTGTTCATTCAAATGGAATACTGTGAAAACCGTACTTTAGACGATTTGATCAAGCAGGGGTTACCCTCAGATGCTGATAATTACTGGAGACTTTTAAGACAGATTTTAGAAGCGTTGAGTCACATTCACTCTCAAGGTATTATTCATAGAGATTTAAAACCAGTCAATATTTTCATTGATGAGAATCATAATGTCAAACTTGGTGATTTCGGTTTAGCAAAAAATGTTCATAACATTTCATCTATCAATTCCAAACAATTGGACTTGAGTAATTCTTCTGACGATTTGACTTCTGATATCGGTACAAAATTATATGTCGCCATAGAGGTTGTTCATGGTAATGGTTCTTATAACGAAAAAGTTGACATGTATTCGTTAGGAATTATCTTCTTTGAAATGATTTACTCTCTAGGGACCAAGATGGAAAGAACTATCAATGTCATTAACTTAAGGTCACAATCCATTGTGTTTCCTTCTGATTTTGATACTCAAAGACTAAGTACAGAGAAAAAAATTATCAAGATGCTACTAGATCATAACCCTGACAAGAGACCTACTGCTGAGAAATTATTACAAAGTGGATTAATTAGAGTGCAACAACAAGACGATTTAATGAAAGAGGCTTTGAATGCGTTGGTTGATCCGTCTTCATCATGGCATCATCAAGCACGTAACATTTTGTTTTCGCAACCTTATAGTTTTGCGAGAGATTTATTATTTGGTGAATATTCAAGCAAGAAAAATTTATTGGTTTCCGATTACATCTTACATTCCAAAATCGTGGAAGAAGTTGAAAATATTTTCAAAAGGCATGGTGCTGTCAAGTTTGTTGATAACAACTCTGCTTTATATCCAAAGAATCCATTGTATGATTCCAGCTATCAAATTTATGAAGTTTTGGATAGGGCTGGATCTGTTTTACAACTACCTTATGACTTGACTTTGCCAATGGCAAGATTACTAGGTAGACAGAAATTAACAGTCCACAAAATTTATAGAATTGAATACGTTTATAGACCAATTGACAAAGATGAAGGTTCTGGGCCTGCTAAATTCAAAGAAATTGATTTCGACATTGTTTCAAATCCAACTGACTCACTTGATTACTTACCTTTCAATGATGCAGAATGTATTAAAGTTGCTTATGACATTATATCCATTTTCCCATTTATTAAAAAGTCAAATGTTAAGATATTGTTGAACCACTGTAACTTGCTAGAGACGATTATGGAATACTGTGGTATTGAAAGCGCACAAAAGTTGGTTGTTGGTAGAGTATTAGCTGATGCTGGATATGGCAAAACGATGAAAGATATCAAGGCTCTGTTAAAACAAGATCTAAACATCTCAACAACTGTTTTGAACGAGTTGGTGAATTTTGATTTCTGTTTATCACTACCCAATTTAGAATCAAAATTACAAAAATTGATGCTTGATAGTCCATATTTAAGTAGAATCGAAGACTGCTTGAATTACCTTAAAAAAGTTATCAGCTACTTGGAACTATTTGGAGTTGACATATCTGTTGAGATTCAACCGTTTAATGGATATAACCTTGCTTTTTATAGAGGTGGTATCATGTTTTCTGCTGTCTATGAAGACAAATTTAAATCGATCATTTGTGCTGGAGGTAGATACGACAATCTAATTAGTACGTTGGCAAGAAACAAATCTACGGCTTCATTACCTAGAGCTGTTGGATTAAGAGTTGCTTGGGATTTCTTGTTTGGTTCGATGAAGAGGTATCAAGAGATGTTCCAAAATAGGAAAGACTTGAAAAAGAAGATGTTCCAGAAGGAGAACTTGAAGATCACTTGGACTCCTAAGAAATGCGATGTTTTGATCGGATTTTTTGCCATTGGTATATTGAAAGAAATAGCACCTTTCTTGTTAAACACTTTTTGGTCAAAGGGTATTAGTGCTGATATCGTTAGAAACAGTCTTACTATTGAAGATATGTCAAACCAAGCAGTTAACGATGGTGTCAAGTGGTTGTTGGTGGTTAAGGCCCAAACTACATTACACAGTTTTTTGAAACAAGTGAAGAGTAATAAATTCAAACCATTGCGATTAAGGAACTTGGAAACAAAGACTGATTCAGAAGTTGATCTACCGGACTTGTTCAACATTCTACAAGCTGACTTCACCCAACTACAAAGCAACAACATTCAACAGTCAACCCAATCAGCAGGTGAACAACCAAATCATCACCAAGAATTGTCAGATATGTCTGCTAATTTACACATCAGCAACGACTCCAACCAAAAAGTCATCGTTGTTCAAAACAATGCAATCAACGCTAATAAAAAGAACAACAAGAAGGAAAAATGGGCTATTGTGGATCAGGCAGCCGAAGCCTCCATGAAACTAGTTGAAGTGTTGTCAAATTGCTCAGTATTTGCGATTGAAGCTAAAGCTGAAGTTTTGGATATGATTTCAATAACATCTTTGGATCAGGCTGATGAATGGAAGAGAAGGATTGGAGGGGTGTCTAATTCCACCCCGAGATCTTTCGTTACAAATATCTATAATGCGTTGTCGAAGGAGGCTGCAAGGGGAACCAAATGGGCAATCATTTATGGTGGACCAAAGATGGATGATAAAGTTTGTATCGTTGACTTACAACGATGATTTTAATATGTACGTGGATGTATATATATGTATATACAATAATTCTTAAGGACAGATTTTACCGAGATAGAGTTATGAGATTAATTAATAATTTTTAAGATAAAATAATTAAAGATAATAGTAATATACATAGAAATAGGAATGTGTTGAACAGAAAAAAAGCTTTCTATCCTGAAAGGTAGTTAAATAGTTAAACTAAGTATCAATAAATGTAGCAAAATCCTCTAATAGTGCATGCAAGCAGCATTATCTCAAAAATCGTAATCATCATATCCATCATCATTACCAAAACTGACCCCAAAGACGACAATACTTAAATAAATAACAAACCCACCAGTCAAACTCAACACCATACTCCACATCTCGATCACCTTACAATGCCAAAACACAATCGGTAATAAAGATCCGCTAAAGACGAAGAAACCTGTAAGGAACATCATAAACTCCTTAACCGGTCCTGCACTCCCCCCACTGGAATCTGATAGAAAGTCTGTTTCGTAGGAGTTTGTTAACGATGAGGCGATAAAGTTCGGGATTGGAGCAAGGAGGAAAAGGAACACCGTTATTAATGGGAAGTAGTTGTTGAATAATGCACAGCTTAGGACAATGTTAAGAAATCCCAGGGCTATGAGAATGCTAAGGAAGATGAGCTTTGTGAGCGGATTCAGTTTGTACATTGTCTAGTGGTGTATATTGGTGGCTGTTCCTACGTTTTGAATGCTATTGACGTGAATTGAGTCTTTGTAGGTTAATGATTGATGCTGGCATTGTGGTGTTGTTTGACTTAAGTATCGTTTGTTGTTTACACTGGATCAATTTAAAGATGTGGTTGGAAAAGACTGTCATAATATGAACGTGTCCAGTAACCGAATCGAGTAAAGCTACTGAAATACTTCAGTTACGTTTAAATTTAGTTGAAGGAAACATATATTCATATCTTAAAATTCATAAAAACGTTTTCTTGTCTTTCTTAGTTTTTAACTAGATACAGTAAACGGAATTGCTTGATATATACATGTTTATACATATATAGAAACAAAATCAATTACACTAAAATCCATTTCACGGAAAATATATACAAAAATTTGGAATGGAAGAAAAAACAAAAAAAACGAATGTTTCAAAAGAAAAAAAGACACCCACTTATTATATTATGTAGTGAATCTTCCTTTTTTTCATCACGCTTATTTTTGTTCTTCAGATGGGTTGGAGTTATCGTTAGCAGCTTGATCCTTGTACATCTTTTCGAACAATTTCAAAGAAGAATCTTGTAAGGCGTCGAATTTTTCTTTAACTTCGGTTGGTTCAATGGCATCACCGGAATTAACCTTGACAATGATTTCTCTTAGTTCTTCAATTAACTTCTTAACGTTTTGAACTTCCAACTTGTCTAATTTATCAGCAAATTCTTCCAATGACTTTTCGGTATCGTTACATAATTGATCAGCTCTGTTAGTTTGTTCAATGGCTTCCTTTCTAGCCTTATCTTCTTCCTTGAACTTTTCAGCATCATCAATCATCTTTTCAATTTCAGAATCAGATAAACCAGATGAACCAGCAACGGTAATGGAATTGTCCTTACCAGAAGCCTTGTCCTTAGCAGAAACGTTAATGATACCATCGGCATCAATATCAAAAGTAACTTCGATTTGTGGGACACCCTTTGGTGCAGGTGGGATACCGGCTAAAGTAAAGTTACCAATCAACTTGTTATCTCTAACTAATTCTCTTTCACCTTGGAAAACTCTAATCTCGACAGAGGTTTGACCAGCAGCGGCAGTGGAGAAAACTTGTGACTTCTTGGTTGGAATAGTGGTGTTTCTGGTGATCAATCTAGTAAAGACACCACCTAAGGTTTCAATACCTAATGATAATGGAGTAACATCTAATAACAAGACGTCCTTAACTTCACCGGATAAAACAGCACCTTGAATAGCAGCACCAATGGCAACAGCTTCATCTGGGTTAACAGCCTTAGATGGTTCCTTACCGAACAAGTTCTTGACGGTTTCAATAACCTTTGGCATTCTGGTCATACCACCAACTAAGATAACTTCAGAGATGTCAGAAGTGGACATGTTAGCATCCTTCAGAGCCTTCTTAACTGGCTCGACGGTCTTCTTGATTAATGGTTCAACTAATTGTTCTAATTGAGCTCTTGACATCTTCAAGTTGATGTGCTTTGGACCAGAAGCATCGGCAGTAATGAAAGGTAAGTTGACTTCAGTGGAAACAGTTGATGATAATTCAATCTTTGCCTTTTCGGAAGCTTCTCTAATTCTTTGGATGGCCATTCTATCGTTTTCTAAATCAATACCAGATTCCTTCTTGAAAGCATCGACAATGTATCTAACTAAAGAGATATCGAAATCTTCACCACCTAAGTGAGTATCACCATTGGTTGATTTAACTTCAAAGACACCGTTATCAATATCCAAGATGGAGATATCGAAAGTACCACCACCTAAATCGAAGACGGCAACAACGGATGAATCCTTCTTTTCCAGACCATAAGCTAGAGCAGCAGCAGTTGGCTCGTTAACAACTCTAGCAACGTTTAAACCAACAATGGCACCAGCATCTTTAGTAGCTTGTCTTTGAGAATCATTGAAGTAAGCTGGAACAGTAACAACAGCAGATGAAACAGCTTTACCTAAGTAAGCATCGGCAGTTTCCTTCATTTTTTGCAAAACGAAACCACCAATTTGAGCAGGAGAGTATCTTTCACCTCTTGATTCAACCCAAGCGTCACCATTACTGTGCTTGACAATCTTGTAAGGAACTTGCTTGATATCCCTTTGAACTTCAGCGTCTTCGAATCTTCTACCGATTAATCTCTTGGTGGCAAACAGGGTGTTTTCAGGGTTGACAACAGCTTGTCTCTTAGCTGGGATACCAACTAATCTTTCACCATCTTTAGTGAAGGCAACAACAGATGGGGTAGTTCTTGAACCTTCAGCGTTTTCAATGATCTTTGGGGTCTTACCTTCCATGACGGCAACCGCAGAGTTGGTGGTACCTAAATCGATACCAATAACGGTACCAGCGACCTTGTTGGAGTTATATCTAACTTGTCTTAAAGCGGAAGATTTTAAGTTTCTTGATAAATTAGCTAACATATTTGTGAATGGTGTATGGATAATTATAAAGTGACTATATTTTTTCTTTATAGTATACAAAACTTTTTAAGAAAAAGATCAACAAGCTGAAAAATAGACACACTCAACAATGTGATGATATAAAGTTGATGTTTTTCTGTTCTCAGCAACTGGGAAAAGTGAAAAATCGTCGAAAATTCGAGAAAAAAAATTTTTGAGCTGTAAATTCGCGTGGCTGGTGAGTCCTTCTGACCTGAGGCAAATTAAAGAAAGGCCGGGGCGAGGATTTACGGGGACAGGCGGCGAGCGAAGAAAAGCTGAAAGTTAGAAAATGGGTCAGTCACCCGGCCGGAACGTGGGAAATGGGGGAGGGAAGGGGGCAGGTGGCGTGGCTGGCGTGGCTGATGCAGTATGTAGTGGTGCGGTTTCCGGCGTCGGGTTTTGAGTGGACAAAGGGGGAGAACAATCCCACTTTCTCTTGATTAACCAGTTTCGTCAACACCAACTGCTATCCTCTCAACAACTTCAAATCCTCAGCCCTGTTCAACCTCCCCAGTTTCAATACCTTCATCGATCCAACTTCTACCAGCTTCAAATCCAGCCTCATACAAAGCCGTTCAATAACATCATTAACATCCTCATTTGAGATCGGTAGACTAACTGAGTCCCTCACTATTTGTTTCAATCTATTGACACTTAAACTAACTGATTTATCAACAGATCCAAATTTCGGTGATTGTTCATAAATGATTTCATAGATCCGTTCCATCTTCGAATTCAGTAAACTGTCCCTTTTCAGCTTTATTACTGATTCTTTTGACGGTTTTAATTTGTTTTGCGATTCTTTTAATTTGATCCGATCTAGTAGTGGTAACTGCAATGTGACCCCATTTGATGATACCGTTGTTGGAGCCTTCTTTTCATGGAATTCGAACTTGGATTTAGCATTTGATAGTTTCTTGTTACAACTTTCTGGCTTCGACACTCGACCTTTGGAATAATTTTGTAAAACTGGTCTCTTCTTGTTACTCTTTAACACGATTTCATAATTCTTTATATCATCCAAACAGCTTATCACATTCTCTTTAAAATACAAGTCTATTAATTCTTTGAATTTGTTCATTCTTGAATTTAAATTCTTAATTAAATTAGATCTAGCGGCTTCAACAGCCTCCTCTTTCTCACTCACAACAACATCAACAACTATATCGTTGTTCGTAACATCTTGGATTAGTTCGTATGATTCGTCATATATATATTTTATTTTTCTCAAGTTGTCCAATGTTAAATTCAAGATTTTTTTAGAAACGATTGATAGTTTGATAACGTTTGACAAGTAATTCGTTTGATAATGTATAGCTATTAAAGTGTCTAATCTTCCGAATAATTCTAATAATATGTTTTTCGCTTGTTCTGACTCTGATAGAACAAGCTCAACCACCATACTCTGTGTGTTTATTGCGTGCCAATTGATTCCTTTTACGATGGAGCTGTTGCACGATAAGCACTGATAATCAAATAAAGCGAAATGAAATTGATTTGAAACGCGTCGAACTTTTGCAGTTTTAAAAAGACGCGTTTGAAAAAAGGCGCTGTACCTCATTTGGTGCCTTTCTTTACGTTTATTTTAATACTTCGTTGCTGATGGCCGATAAATAAGGGTTATATTAATTACATCAACTACTTAAAAACTTGCCGATAACTTAGCAATCTTGGACAACATGCAACACAATTGTAAATACGTCGAAACACCTTCCAACACCCTCATATGAGTAAATCCTACAATTCTAATAATCTCCAACCTTTTATCTTCGTCAACGTCGTACAACGACTTGATAACTTTAAATGAAGTACTCACTATATCAATTGAACTATAACCTTTAGCCCATAATTTTTCCAAGATGCCAATTGACTCATCAAATTTCCCGTTGATCGAATTCAAAATCATCTTGGAAATAATGATCGGATGTGGAGAGTCCACAATCTTGTAAACATTTTCAGAACTAACCAATTTGAACCCGTAATAAGTACTTTGTAAATTATTAATAGCTTGTCTCATATCACCTTCAGCAGTGAAAATCAATGCTTCTAATCCATCGTTCGTATACTCAATCTTCTCTAACTCAATAATCTCCAATAACTTCTTCAATATCTCATCATCTTGTAATTTATTGTACCTCAATATAGCGCATCTGCTTTGCAACGGTTCAATGATCTTTGACGAGATATTACAAGCAAATGCAAATCTCGTCGTATTCGAATAAACTTCCATTGTTCTTCTCAACGCCTGTTGTGCACCCGGAGTCATTGAATCAGCTTCATCTAGTATAACTATCTTATGACGTCCTAGTGGCAATTGGACCTTTTTCTGTGCAAATTGTTTGATTTTATTACGAACTGTTTCAATACCCCTATCATCAGAGGCATTTAATTCCAGAGTTGCTTCTTTGTATTGCGAACCAAGTAGTTCACGGGCAAGACATAGAACAGAGGTGGTTTTACCTATACCTGGTAAACCTGAGATAATTAAATGTGGCATGTTACCTTCAGCTGCGATTCTTTTGAGAGATTCGACGGTGTCTTTGTTTCCAGCCACATCTTTAAGTTCTGTTGGACGGTATTTTTCAACCCTGTTTGAAACGGTATATTTTGGAGACTGTTAGTATGTTGAACGTTCTTTCTTTGCATGTCTAGGGTGAAGTGGGATCGCAAATTATTGGAACTTACCAAGGTAGTTCTAGCTCTAATGGGTAATCAGATTTAATCATTGTCTATGTATCTAAGTTATATTTGTTTATCTATATTTGTTTTGATGGGTTGAACAAGCTCGTAAAAGTGATTCGAAAGATGAATAAGCTGGTTTCAAATTTGGATTTTCGTGTTGAGTTTGAACAAATTTTGAAAAATACGCGCTGTTGCAGACTTGGGGATTTTAAATCTACAGACACAGCAGGAAATCAAATTGATTGGAAGCAAATGGTATTAAAGGATGAAATGCAGAAAGGGGAATAAAGACGATAAGTAACTGACGGGGTGAGATAAAAAGAGCATGTACTGTGAAAAAAGGTAGGAGGAACTCTGTCGCAACCAAGTATATCAGACCTGTCTGAAAAAGCCGGTCCCTGGGAGGAAAAGTTTTGTAATTTAGATTCGTAAATAAATAAATAAGAAAAAGAGAAAAATAGCATGAAAGAAATAAAAACATTAAAGATACCTTGGATAGTAGTTTGTCTTGCAAACCCATTATATATATATAAGCAACTTCACGCTTAAAAATTGAGCAACCAAATCCAACTAATCATTCGAAGGCAAAAGAAAAGAAAACAAGTTCAGTCCTATTCTGTGAGAACTTCAAATAATGATAAAAGAGACAGGCCGTCTAAGTGACATATAAATTCGTAAAGATTATTTAGACTGGACAGCATTAAAAGCAGCTCTAATTTCTTCTGGTGATTTACCCTTAATCATATCAGCGACAACTTTACAGGAAGAATTCAACAATGGCTTGATGTTTAAGAAATTAGCAGCTAAGATGATAGATCTCAATAAGTCAGCATCAACGTTCAAATAGTTCTTATCCCAGAAATCAACAGGAGATGCAGTCTTGTAGTTGTCCTCTTCGTCATCTTCGTCTTCTTCAGGGAAATCGTAGTCTTTATAATGTTCACACCATTCCAAGACCTTCTTCAAAGTGTCACTGGTAACGTTAGCAATCGGTATTTCTGGCTGTTCATCAGCATCAACTTCACCGTCTTCCACATCATCTTCATCAACTTCTGGTTTCAAGTTCTTTAATAGATTCTTGATGTATAGAGACTTCTCGATGATTTTTCTTTCGACAGGAATTCTAATGTTGTCTGAGGATATAAGAATAATTTGATCGGACATTGTGCAAGTGTGTAGATGTTTCTATAAGTGTATACTTTGATGATAGAAAGAGGAAAGAACAAGACAAGAAGAGACAAATACAAATCCAAAGTGATTCTTTATCTGTTAAAATGCACTTTCTGTTTTGTCTGCCATTTAATGTCACGTGCGCACTTTATCCAAACTGGAAGGAAAACCTTCCAGAATTTCCAATCAAGAAGCCAGAGAGACACCTATTTGTCCATGTATCCCATCAATCTTGTTTGATTTAATCTAGCTGATCCCATTCCGTCTCTTTGTTGTAGCCCATTCAAGCACTTCAGACTCAACTTGATATATCACAGCCATGGCCACGAAATCCCTGGTTAACAGTGACACCATCGAGTCCGCCCAACTCTTGTCTCCAAAGTTGACCTTACTAAAGCCTTATGTTTTACCCTTCACCATCATTTATCCAATTTACTACAACCTTTATCTAAATCACTATGATACTTACTTCGTTGGTAGAGAATGGACCTTTGTTTACACTTTGTCTTTACTTTCAACTCATGCTTTAATCTGGTTGTTACCAAGATGGAACTTGGATCTGGATGCTAAGTTCAAGTACTCAACATCTCCAAAATTGGCCACTGCCACTCATTTATACATCAAGGCTAAAACTGGTTTTGGTGTGAGTGAAATCTGTGAATTAAAATACAACAAAGAGATTAAACAATTATACTTCATTTATCAAAAGAGAAAATATATGTGGAACAATGAATTGAAACAGTTTTCTCCTCCAATTTTTGCCATTGAGAAGGAAGGTTTGACAATTAGCAAAGTTAAGAATTCTGTTGGTTTATCTTCGGATTCAATTACTTCATTTGAAAACCTGTACGGTAAGAACAAATTCGATATCCCAATCCCAACGTTTATTGAATTGTTCATCGAACATGCTTTAGCTCCGTTCTTTGTGTTCCAGTTGTTCTCCATTGCTTTATGGTGTATGGATGATATGTGGTATTTATCTTTATTCTCTTTATTCATGTTAGTTTCCTTTGAATGTACCACTGTTTGGCAAAGAAAATCAACAATGACTGAATTCCAATCAATGGGTATCAAGCCTTATGACATTTACTGCTATAGAAACAAGAAATGGTCTCAAACATCAACCGATGATTTATTGCCTGGTGATATCATCTCCGTTACTAGAACTCCGCTGGATGATTTATCAATTCCTTGTGATCTGGTTCTACTTGATGGCTCATGTATCGTTAACGAAGCTATGTTATCCGGTGAATCCACTCCATTGTTGAAAGAATCTATTAAATCTAGGGATGATGCCGATTTATTCCAACCTGACTCTTTAGATAAAAATGCCGTGTTACACGGTGGTACTTCTTGTTTACAAGTAACTTCTCCTGAAAAGCCATTGATTAAATTGGCTCCAGATAACGGTGCATTAGCTTTAGTTGCGAAAACAGGTTTCGAAACTACCCAAGGTTCGTTAGTTAGAGTAATGATTTTCTCTTCTGAAAGAATGTCCGTTGCGAACAAAGAAGCCTTCCTATTTATTTTATTCTTGTTAGTTTTCGCTATTATCGCTTCTTGGTACGTTTGGGTTGAAGGTACTAGAATGGGTAGAGTCCAATCTAAGTTGATCTTGGATTGTATTATTGTTCTAACATCTGTCGTTCCACCTGAATTACCAATGGAATTAACAATGGCTGTCAACCAATCTTTGGCTGCTTTAAGTAAGTTTTACATCTACTGTACTGAACCGTTCAGAATTCCTGTTGCTGGTAGAATCGATGTTTGTTGTTTCGACAAGACTGGTACTTTAACTGGTGAAGACTTGATGTTTGAAGGTTTGGCCGGTTTCAAGAAAGATGATATTAGATATTTGTCAAAGCCAAATAACTCGGAAGTTCCCTCTGTTACTTTGGATGTTTTAGGTTCTGTTCATGCATTAGTTAAATTAGACGACGGTGAGATCGTTGGTGATCCAATGGAGAAGGAAACTTTGAAAGCTTCTCAATGGAAATTAGGTAAAGCTAAAAACACTGTTGAAGGTCATGGTAAATCTATTAAAATTTTAAGAAGATTCCAATTCTCATCAGCTTTGAAAAGATCCTCCTCAATTTCTAAAATCAATAACTCTCTATTGGTCAGTTGTAAAGGTGCTCCTGAAACCATCCATCAAATGTTAGTCGATGCTCCAGCCAACTATGAGTCCACCTATAAATCATTTACTAGATCCGGTTCAAGAGTCCTAGCTTTAGCTTACAAGAACTTATCTTCCGATGCTAAAGTTGATACCATTGATAGAAAGCATATTGAGTCCGATTTGAAATTTGCCGGTTTTATTGTTTTCCATTGCCCAATGAAAGATGATGCCATTGAAACTATCAAAATGTTGAATGAATCAAGTCATAGATGTGTTATGATTACCGGTGACAACCCGTTAACCGCATGTCATGTTGCTAAAGAAGTTGCTATTGTTACTAAAGATGTTTTAATTTTGGATGCTCCTGAAAGTAACCACCCTGGCGATTCTGAATTAACTTGGAGAAACATTGATGAAACTAGAATTATTCCATTCAATCCAACTCAAGAATTTGATGAAACTTTCTTGATTAAGAACGATATATGTATTACTGGTTATGCCTTAGGGAAATTAATGGAACATGAACATTTGATGAAATTGATTAGACATACCTATGTTTACTCAAGAGTTTCACCATCTCAAAAGGAATTCATTTTGAACTCTTATAGAGAATTAGGTTACAATACATTAATGTGTGGTGATGGTACCAACGATGTTGGTGCTTTGAAAAAAGCACATATTGGTATTGCTTTATTAAACGGTACAGAAGATTCGATGAAGAAAATGCAAGAAAATAGAAAGATTGAAGCTACCCAAAAAGTTTATCAAAAGCAATGTGAATTAATGATTAGATGGGGTAACCCAGCCCCTAAAGTTCCACCTCTTATTGCGCACTTGTATCCACCAGGTCCAACTAATCCTCATTATTTAGCAACAATGGAAAAAATGGGTCATCAAGTCACTGATGAAATGAGAAAAGCTGTTGATGTCGCTAATGCAAAAGCACCGGCAGTGGCTGCTGCTCCAACCACCATTGCTGAAGCTAAAAAGCAACCTGCATTTGCTGAACAGTTGATGGCTGGTTTACAGGATTTCGAACAAAACGAAGACGAAGAAGCGCCTGTTTTGAAATTGGGTGATGCTTCAGTTGCTGCTCCATTCACTTCTAAATTAGCTAACGTTTCTGCTGTTATTCATATTGTTAGACAAGGTAGATGTGCTTTAGTTTCCACAATTCAGATGTACAAGATTTTGGCATTGAACTGTTTAGTTTCAGCTTATTCGTTATCAGTGTTGTACTTGGCCGGTATCAAATTCGGTGATGGTCAAGCTACTGTTTCCGGTTTATTATTATCAGTTTGTTTCTTTTCCATTTCAAGAGGTAAATCATTGGAGAAACTATCTAAGGAAAGACCACAACCAGGTATTTTCAATATTTACATCATGGGTTCCATCTTAGGTCAATTTGCCACACATTTAGTCTCATTAATATACATCACTAGAGAAATCTACATCTTGGAACCAAGAGAACCACAAGTTGATTTAGAAAAAGAATTCAAACCATCATTACTAAACACTGCTATGTTCCTTATCCAATTATCTCAACAAGTCTCCACCTTCACTATCAACTACCAAGGTCCACCATTCAGAGAATCAATCAAAGACAACAGAGGTATGTACTACGGTTTGATCGGTGTTACGTTCTTATGTTTCTCTGGTTCAACCGAGTTTATCCCAGAATTAAATGAAGCTATGAAGTTTGTTCCAATGGTTGATATTTTCAAGATCAAATTGACGTTAGTCATGGTTTTGGATTTTGCGGTTAGTTGGGGAATTGAATTAGGTTTGAAGTATTTCTTTATGGATTTCAAGTGTGCTGATATCGCATTGAGGGATGATGATAACGACGTCGTTGTCGAAATTGAAGATAAGAAGGAGCAATAGGTGTGTGGTTCGTTTTTTTGTTTTCGTATATATGACTGTGTTTTTTTTGTGGGGTAGCATGTAGAACTTGTTAATCATTTTGGAAATTCGAGTGTGCGTTTTTTTGTCTCTTTTACTTACTTCTATATATATACAGTTTTTTTTTTATTATCATTATTTTACTAATTGTTTTGTTTTTTAAAGCTTGTGTTTATATTTTCTTTTTCATAACCTTTTTGCAACAAAAAAAGTTGTTTTCTGTTTGCACGCTGTCTTTTTCTGTTAGAGTTAAACTGATTCCCATTAACAAAGTATTCAACTTGTGATGGTGATGACGTTACCCTTTTTAAATAAATATAATCTTCTGACTTTTTGTAAACAATAGAGCTTCTATCTATCTCAATTATAAGCGAACTGTTGTAATGTGTTGGATCGATCATGAAGTAGTTGGCTCGAATCATCGATGTCCGTGATCGTTCATTTTGTTGATTGAAATCTGGTCATCTACCATTCAGAAAATGGCATTTTTCGAAGCTGCCTGTATGCACAAGTAAAAAAATAATTATTTTAATTTAGTCCATTCGCAAATACTGAAAGTATCTGACATGTATGGGTCCCTTGGGTTTGAATTCTAAATATTATAAAGTTATTTGAGAATGAAGGAAATTTGAAGGGGATTCAAAGAGGAATTTGGGCTCACCAATCGCGACATTGATCTTGTGGTAACTTTGAATAATCGAATGTTTGTTTGTTTTCCAGTAAGAAAATTCTCTAGAACAAAAGAAGTTGTTTTCTACAGATGTTTATTGGAAATATTGAGTGGCATAATAATAAGCATTGGTAGGTCCCAATTTTGTTATTAGCGAAGGCGTTATTAAGTATGGCATGAGATGCTTGTTTCAAGGATAATTTATAAAAAGCTGAAAACTCCCTTGTGTTTCTTTTTGATGCATTCATACAGTTCCTTGTCGCTATTTTTCGTAACAAGTTTATTTGTCGTTATACTTAGGTCGACTAGTCTCTATATATCTATTCTAAGTTTTTACTATGATCCGACAGTGCAAATGTTTACAAAATTCTGATCTCATCTTATCTCCTTGATTTTCTCGATGGATCATCCGAGTCATTAATTACTTGGGGTAATATTCTGTTGACCAAAGCTTGTATCTATATATTGACTCTGGGCATAATCTGCTTAGCTTACGAGTCATCATAGGGTAGGGTCATTGAATTTCTCATTATCAGAAGTCAGAAATAGAGCCACAGGCAGATCCTAGACATTGCACGTGCGGCACGAGGGCGTGGACCCTGCTTTACCTTTAATAGTAGCTCATAAAGGGGAGAATCTGGTCCCATCCCTGCCACTAATAGTAGAATACAGCACTACGCTACGGACATATATATGTGTCTGTCCAATGAGATTAGCCAAGAACATCATCCATACACGCTGCAGTTGGAGTACTCAATTTCTGGAATTTGCTGGGAATCGAGACGGAAGGCGCACTGAACCTGCCGGTTCATCCATGCATCAGTGCGATTTAAGAAATAATGAATTTTTCTGTTGGAAAGGCTATAAGTTCCTGAACCTTCTCTTTGTCAACCTTTTCGATTTTCTTTAATACAGTATGCAATAATAGACAGAGTTTGATTATCTTGGATACTTAGCTTGTCGGAAACCGGTTGATTCAATTGTTTAAGTGGTTTTAGGACAATCCGATGCCAAACTTCCCATTGACCACAATATTTCCATCCTGTTGTTAGACAATAATAGGCTTTGCTGACAATAGTCTTGTAATGCAAACTCTCCCATATCAGGACAGAATCTTACTGCTGGTACAGGAGGTGTTACAACTGATAATGAAACTGCTGCCTCAACTGCCGCTGAAACTGAAACCATTTGTACTAAATATTCAAACGACAATGAATACAACACTGTTGCTTGCGAAACAGTTGGTGCCACTACCACTATTACTGTTACTTGAGATGGTATGTGTAGTTACACTCTAACGGTTGGTGAAAATTAATTAGCTTCCTCTCACACTACTTCTACAACAGTTATTAATCGTGCCAATGTCGTGGTTACTGTCCCATGTGACACTACCAAAGGTGCCGAAGTCGAAATTGGTAAGACTGCTACAGTCGCTGATGCCACTTCCACCGCTACTACCAATATAACTACAACAGCGACTACTGCTGGTGCTGCTGGTGTTAGCTCTGACTCTACTACCACTGCTGGTGGTCGTTCTGAAGCCTTTGAAGATGGCACTCCGATTGCAACTTCTCTCCCAATTCAAACATTTGGTAGCTCTGACTCTGTTTTCACTGCTGCTTCATTTTCCTTACCAAGTAGTACTGCACTGTCGTCTGTGGTTTCTTTAGTTTTGGACGGTTTTGCCAGTTAATTCATGTTATTATTACAAGTCTAGTTTCAGATTTATATCAAAGGCCAACTCCCTGTATATCAGGGATTATTTTCGTTGCCTTATATAGTCTGATTGTATTGTAATTTCCTTTCCCTTTTTCTAACTTTCTATATTTATTATTGTCAGTTTGTTATTATTATTATTGAAGTTTTATTTGGTACACTCTGTTGTTTTAGCGTATGCCATTATCATACTTTGGATACATATATTCGAGCAGCTATGTACACGAGCATCTATGTACCCCAATGGACTTGTTTATCTAGTTATTTCATCAAGTCTTTGGATACATATATATGTATATCACATCACATTTGCTTTCTACCTTTCGAAACATGTTCTAAAAGTACATCAAAGGTATCATCCGTCTTATAACCGCTCAGTTTTGTAAATATCTCTGATCTCGGAGATCATCTCGGCAGTTCTCAAAATACCGAAGCGGCGCTGGTCACAGCGGAGATGAGAGGGCACGATGGTGCATGAACATGTGACCACGGCCAACCGTGGCTGCCACTCCCGATCCTTTCTTGATGTTCCCGCAGGTCAATACAGGGATTCGCTTGATGAACACAGGTCCACACAAGAGACTTGTGTTATCACGGATCAGACGCCGTCCATTTAAATGGATCCCCCCATGTTGATGCCAGATTAAGCTATAGCGATTTAGCAGTTATGACTGACTACACAAGTCCTTTCTTGCTTCCAACCAAAAAGAGAAAGATGGTGGTATTCAACGCCTAAGAAAATCCATCTTGTCAGAAGAAGCTACTTCTGATATCTTCTGTGGAGTTTGGACCATTGTGCAAGATACATCAGTGGAAGATACTTCCGGTTTATAAGTAAGATGAGTCCCGACGTTATTTAGGATATAGCTTTAGAGGTTTTTTCCCCCTCTACCAGCGGTAGCGTTCCCAGTTTTATTTTCCCGGTCCCTTTGCTCCCCTGCAAAATGGCGGCAAATCTGAAATCTGCCCATCTGAAATCTGCCAGGCAATTCTCCATGCCCTCCCCGTGCAAACTCCCCGTTCCGCCCCCCACCGCCACCACAGGTCGCGCAGAGCTCCGCCCAAGACGTCGGAGGAAAATCCAAGGAAGAATCAAAAGCATTGTTTTCACCGATGCTGTTTTGTGATAAAGCAGCAATTCATTACTCTTTAGTTGATACCTTCTTTCCTCTTCACCCATTTCTTTATACTTCGTTTCTAGACACACATATTAGTCAATCAGGTACAAAACTTATCCTGATTATGATCTTATCCAGACCTTCACAGGACACTACCACTGTGCCTAGACAGACAAGCCAGTATGCTTGTACCCGTTGCAGACGTTTGAAGAAGAAGTGCTCCAAACAAGCACCTAAATGTTCAAACTGCCTGAAACAAAATGAATACTGTGAATACGTCGATAGAAAAAACAAGAGAAAGGTATCCGAACATGACCTTAACGTATTAACAACCGCTTCAACTGTTCCAGAAACTGAACCACATACAGACTCCAGTTCTCCGAGGTTAGCATATCATACTAGATCCATCAGAGATTCCAATCACCTACCCTACAAATCCTCCAAAACAGAAATGAATATGATAACCGGCCCACGTACTTTACCTCCCCCACTATCATCTCATCGTCAGCAACAACTAAGTGGTTCAGCTCCTAGTCCTTCTAATTCATTGACGAATGAGGGAAATAGGAGTCTCAATTCCCATTTACCACCAATATTTTCTAAGCATCCTGATCAGCATACACATGGTGATTCTACAACTGATAGTAGCAACAACTCTCCACTTCCACCGAACAATTTTACTAGACCTGGAAATATGTATTATCCAACAGTTGAAGAAAACTCAGCTGTCAACTCACTTTATAATTTACAACAACAATCTTCAACAAGAACATATCCTTCATCTATATCAAGCGACTCTCATTTACAGCAACAGCAGCTGCAACAACAGCAGCTACTCCATAATGGACATTTACAGAGCCATACCCAAATCAAGAGTCATAGATCGAAATCAGACGCCATTTTTCAAAAGACTCCTTCTCCGCATATAGTTGATACATCTATCCAACAGCCAAAGTTTTTGCCATTCCCTCAGCAACTCCAGCAACATAACATTTCCCAAGCCCAAATGCTACCTCCATTATCCCAGCAACAAACCCAACCACAATTTCAACCTCTCCCTAACAAGTTGGGAGTTTCTATTCAATCTATATTGTCGGACTCAACCCCAATGGCAAGAACTTCTTCCGGCAACAGTACCAATCACAGAAACAGTTTCATCAATGCGAACGCATACAATAACAGTAATGACAATGGAGCAGATTTAAATACCACAACTGCTCCAAGTTTGAGTTCCCGAACCCGCAATTCGAATTTCAACTCAACCGATAAGGTGCAAGAGAAACAACAAAGGCAGGAAAACGGACCGCCTGCAGACCATGCCATCGATATGATTCATTACACCCTGGTGCACAGTGTTCTTGGAAGTCAAACTCCATCACCCCCATTGGCACCATTGGCGATCAACAGGGAACTGGGTATGACTTTCATCAAAGCTTATTTGGATCATAACCATAAAACATACCCATTCTTAGATGAAAAAAAATTCTTGGCTCAGGTGGATTCGATTAACTTTGACACATTTTTCGATATTAGAAACAATGGATTAGCTCCTAGTTTTACATTTGAAGTGAACATGATTATGGCTATTGGTTGTACAACCTTAGAAAGAGCAGGGATAATTGAGAAATCTAAAGGTTATTCAAAATACTTTTCATCGAACTCACTGAGTTTAGTGAGTACCGCTGTTTCGTTCAAAGATATATCAAGTGTGAGGGCTTTGGTATTGCTTGGTGTTTATTCATTTTTTGACCCTAAAGGTGTTTACTCTTGGTCAATTGTGGGGATTTTAACAAGGTTGGCAGTTTCCATTGGTATCAACAGGCGAGTCCGGGAAATCGAAGCAAGGAGAATGAGTGTTGTTGATATTGAAATGAGGCACAGATTGTTCTGGGCCGTGTTCAACATGGACAGGTTGATTTCAATCAGCTTCGGTAGACCTGTTGCTATCCAAGACGATGATATCAACGTTCCATTGCCGGAAGCGTTGGGAGCTTACGAACTCGAAAGTTTGAGAACGACAAAAAACATCATTGAAATGCGTCGTATTGAAGGGCTGATCTTAACAAACGTTCATTGTGTCAAAGCCACTGAGAAATTTGACACTGAAGAATCCAAAAATAAAGTGTTGATCAATCTTCGTCAAGACATTGAAAAATGGTACAATAATTCTCGTACATTATCATCCAAGTCGACTATGAAAAGTGGTCAAAATATATCATTCTTGGAATCAACGGCATGGTTTTCTGCACGTTATTATCATTTATTGATGCTGTTGTACAGGCCGTCATATCTTTTTCCTACTCCGTCTATATCAAACCTTGAAATATTGGGGAAGGCATGCTTACAAAATTTATCCTTCACATACAACCTTTACACTTCAAAACTGCTACCTTTAAATTGGATCACCCTTTATAGATTCCTAACAACATGTACAACCATCTTATACTGTCTATGTCAATGGTCAATAGACTTGGTTGAGTCAAAAACTGATATTCATCTCTGTGTTGAGATCTTGGATGGGTTCAGTGAAAACTGGTACTTTGCCAAACGTTGCAGTGAAGTTTTCAAAACAATTAACGATGCAATTTTGGAGATTAGTCTCTGTGGGTCTAATGGTCGAATCCAACCTGTTGATATGTTGTTAACCGATTTAATGGGTGCAAGTTCAAGCTATCACGAGATATTGTTTGATAATTCGGTTGATATTTGGTATGATGAAGGGTTTTTGAGTGGGCTGAATGCCACCAGTATGCAAATTTCAAGCAATAGTAACAATAGCAGCAATAATACCAACGACAGCAACAATAGTGGTAGTACTTCTCCTAGTACCGCCACTAATTCTAATTCCTCAGATCAAGTTTCTGCAACTTCTGGTGCCACAAAATATAATCTTGGTACTACTGCCGCATCCACATCTACCAGTAGCAATGGTGTTGAGAGTGTTACTAGGGACAATAATAGCCAATCCACTAGTTGATTATCCTTATTGAAATCCACAATTTTTTCAATGCAAGATGATTCTTGTTTTTGAAGACTCTTTATGCTAAAGTATCATTTTTTTTCCTGTTGCGTGGGCTTTTCTTATCTCATTATTACTCATTTAGAGTTTTATACAATCATGTATACTTATATCAAGATTTCTGCTAATAGCATCCTTGGAACTATAGAGTGTTCAACTACAGTGATAATAAACGATTTAAGCTTAAACAGTAATTGAAAGATTGAAACTTGAATTGAATAAATTTTAATAAAATTGACTTAAAAAATGAACATATATAATAGAAAAACTAAGAAACTGCTTAATTAATGACAAGAGGAACATCAAGGGGTTTAACACCACCTTCAATATTAGCAGCTCCGCTATTAATATTGAACCCAACGGAATACAATCTACTAGCGAAACAACTTTGGAAAGTTGGCAGAATGTGGTATTCGTTGACCTTTGCCTCGTTGTAGACCAAAGGAACTTGGAAAGTAGCACTGTACTCATCAACACCAACTTTAATCCACGTAGCGGTAACCACCAACTCCGAGTCTTTAGACGACGACCACGGAGATTTTTTAGTCGATGATTTTTTAGTTGATGACTGTTCACAGACAACTTTAACGTCTTTGAAAGCTTTGAATATGTTGCGTTCAGTATAACTTAAGTTCTTCAAACTTTGCAAATCCGAGTATAGAGATTTAGGCATCAGACTTCTTATCCCTTCATAACCTGCCAGTTTCTTGTATAATTTGATTAGTTCCTCGAAGTGGTAACCATACTTGGCGGTCAGGCCTTGAAACTTGTAGTAGTTGGATTGTGGATGATCAGTAGAAGAAGTGTTTCTCGTGGAGATAATCGGCGGGTTCAACATAGGTAACAGGAAATTAGAGTCAAAAGTCACTGGGATCGCATGCGTTGACGATATATTCATCACTTTCAAAAATGATTTAATCGTAATTGGGAAAGGTGGTGGTGTTGCTCCTTTGAACTTTAACGTCATCTCTACTTGGTTCAACCTTGTTGGATCGCTAAGTTGAAGGCTGGATAACGGTTTTGAAATTCCCGTTGATGTTGGCGATGTAGAAAGAGAACTTGCGGTATCAAATAAAGAATTTGATGATTTTGGATTGCTGGTTTTCTTGGATAAGGAACCCCTGGAAGCTTTGTGTGATGAACCTTCTGTTTTGGTAAACGCTAGTTTCGCAAGTGTTTTTGGAATGTATGTTTTCAGTGTTTGTGATTTAGGGTATGTAATAGAGACTTCCATCTGACCCTCTGTCTTAGATAGGAATGATTTAACAAACTTGAAAGTTCTAGATGACATTATAGTATTTTGAAGATGGGAAGGAGTTACCGAAGCAGAGGGGACTGTTATAAGAGGGAACCGAGAACTGTTGATTATTTCATTCTTTTCTGCCTCAATTGACCTACAAACATCTTGAGTAGATTGTAACTGGCCTTGTTTCTTAGTTTCGTAATTACCTGTCTGTAAAATCTCATTGATGTCATCGCTATTGGTAACACCACATTCAGCCAACTGGCAGATTTCGCTTAATTCAATAGCTTGATGTTCGATTAGTCTATCTATATCCTTCAACTGATCAACAGTGCTTAGATTTGTCTTGAAGAAGTAGTCATCCCTTTCATCAACAGACTGATCTCCAGAACCGACTCTAAAGTAATGATCAACGTCTTTTAATCTAATGAAATCGTATTCATGACTTGTATTCTTATTATAATACTTCTTATAGATATCCGAATGTCTACCAACACACTTCACGTTGATGGCATAGCTAATACTAACACCTGGATCTGCAAGGTCTTTGGTCATGATTGGAGACCCTATCTCGCCCAGTCTTCCATAACCAAGACTTTCATCAACTTTGATAGAACCAGCTGTACCATGAAAACCGGAAGGATCAATACCAAACGAAGGTGGGATTGATAAATGTTGGCCCGATTGATGCTCACATGCAATGTCCAATAATGTCTCAGGTAATTTGAACATGAAGAATTTCTTATGTTTGCGGCCAGGTAACAACTCTTTAGAATCAGGCATGCCGTAATAAGTATCATCGTCAGGGTCGTATATCGGCTTAAAGACCAAGTTACCATAACTATCGTGGGAGATATTGGCACCAGAATCACCCATAAACGAGTTTGTTTGTATGACTGAGGGACAAACGCCTGAATGGAAGCAAGCGGTTAGATCGTACATGTTTAGAAAGGTCTTCACAGTTGGAGGCTGATGGAACTGTCTGGGACCAGTTTGTGCTTGCTTCGGGATCGAGACCCTACCTTCCAAGGACACCAAGAACATTTCGAACGGGATTGTTTCGTTAGACGTGTTCTCAACAACCACCTGACCAGCAATGATGTCGTTTGGTTGGTACTCACGAAGGGCATTTTCTCGGGTCACCGGTTTTCCTTTCTTTGGGAAAGTTTTTGTTAGAGTAATCGTTGTTTTCAAAGGTAGGCTAATAGTTTGCGTTCCTTGTAAATTGTTCAAAATCAATATATCAGGGTTGGATGTTGGATCGGTATAGTTGGTTTGTTGGATCAGGGGAACGTTGGAAGCTTCTGTGGTTGACGGATCAAGAAAGTTGGCATCGTAAGTAGGTGGTTGCTGGGACAGATGTAACTGAGTCACGTTTTCAGTATCAAAAACAGTTCTGTTGAACATGTAGTTGTGCATTTCAAAAGAAGGAAGGATATCTTCCAAGAGCATTGTCTTGTCAAGTATCTTTTGATCAGAATCGGGAGAATCTGGATCACCTGGTGGTGGTTGTGCGTATGAAGGATCCATTTCAGTTGTGAATTTGTTTATAATCAGCAAAGAAAATTTTCAAGATTAAAGATAAAAGATGAGCCTAATTATGATTGAGATGAGAGATACACAGATATATATATAGGTAGATCGAGGAGTCATCAAGATACAGAATCAGTGATATGGCTTTAACAAGTTTTAATTACAAAAAGTCCCCGTTGCAGGGTCTCCAGCTCCGTTTTCGATGATTACAATAAATGCAACCTCGGTCTATTCGTTCTATTGTTGAGTTGAATAGAACAGTAGTCGACTAACAAACGTTCTCGTTAGCTCTCCACAGATTTGAGTCCAAAATTGACAGGGATATAGATGCACCGCACGACAAACCAAAACAGAAACAACCAAAACGGTGAATCGTACATTCTAGAACCAGGCCAGATGACTATGCCAGTAATTTAACCGTGGCTTGTTGAGAAACGTGAGTCAACACACACTGATTGGTGCAAACAGGTATGAGTCAAGGGGTGTATACCTAAGGTGTATAGGTATATACAGGCAATGCAGTTGCACATGCACACATCTGAGTTGGTTAACGCATTGTCTGCCTTGACACGACTCACCGACGTGTCTTTGTGGTGAGAAATGGTATGACTCATGGCACGATCCATTTTGAGTCAAGCCATGACCGTTGATACCCATAGAATCATACTTCGGACCCTAGAAAACAGTAAAATATAGCTAACCGCTAGCCGGAACGTACACACCAAGTTATAACAAAGATATCTGGTTGTATTGATTACGTTACATGGTTACAATTTGGATATAAACTACATCATTCATCTGATATGTACACTATAGTAGTTTTCAGTTTCTTTGATACCAATGTTCTTAGATAAACACTAGTACCGCAATATACACCTATATAGTTACTTTTCCTTTATCACTGTATCCCATGTTTGGTGCCATTGTATGTTTATATCCGTCTACCTGGGTAAATACACCATCATTTTATTCTTCCAAAATCTTCCAGCGGCAATTTGACAAATTCAGAGAATTGCGCAAATTGCCGAGTTTGACTCTGATTTTGATTTCTTAGACTCAGGATCAAAGACAACGTTTAAATCATTCTAGAAAATACGACAACTTGATAGATAAAAATCCAAAATCCCTATAGTCATTCTTTATTGTAACACCCCAATCAGTATTTTGCCTTTGTATCCTAGATTTACTATACACAAAACACACCTGCTAAACATCCATAAATATTCAAATTTATCCCAATGACTGTTATTTATCAATCCGTCTATATAGTGAGTCTTTTTGACGCTGAAACATCCAAAACAAGCCTAATCCACACTCCAATGTCCTAGAAACCTGACTTAAAAGTTCACTTATCCTCCTTAATCATTCTTTCTAACTTACCAAAAATCTTGTCTCTATGAACAGCTAGCGGATTATCCAGATCACTAGCAAAAAAGTGGTTTCTTCTGTACTCATCCTCTTCACCTTCATCAATTACATCCTCCTCTCCCATATACACATCATCATCATAATCGTTAGCCTTTCGGAGTAAATCGTCTGTAACACCTTCTGAAAGCATCAAGTCCCGCTCACTAAACCTTCTTTTATCATGCGCGATAACAAACTCATCATCTTGGTCATCACTAGGCAGGTTCACCGCATCCGAACCACTGCCACTAGAATCGCTATTATCACCAAATTCATCATCTTCTTCCCCATCGATACCACCATATCCGCCATCTTCATCCTCTGGATAATCGTTGCGGTAAAAATTCTCATCGTTGGAATCTTCATCGTCAGTATATCGATTCCCACCGCCAGGGGAGGATGCCGCAGAGGTGGTTGCTGAATCTAGCAAAATGTGAATCTCATTGGGCTGTAAATGGATATATCCGACATTCGACGGTGTTGTTTGTGAAGATTGAGAATCTTCAGTGTCACGGAGGTAAACATCGTAAACATACTCTTGGTCATCTTGCTCTTGAGTCGTTGGTATTATAGTTGATGATAATCTACGGTTTGGTCTCTTCGGTTGAGAATTGACCTTTTGGGTTCCTTCTTCATTCAGAGAATCATCGTTTGCAGATTCAGATTGTTCATTAACTTTCAAATAATCGTTCAACATATCAAGTAGTTCAGGGTTCACTTCATTTGAAGCAACTTCAGTCTTTGGTAAATTGAAAACATTACCAGTGGACCTTTCTAAGACTGAGGACAAATCAATAGTATTCGTTATTGTCTTTTCATCTGTTCTAGCCAATTTGAAAATCACCTTAGAAGGAACAGCATTGCTTCTACTGCTTCCATTTGGTTTGGATCGTTTAGATGACCTTCCGCTGCTGGAATCTGTGGATGATGAGTAGTTGGTACTGTCCACCAGTAATGCTTGTAACGGGTCTTCTGTTCTTTTACGTTTGATACGTAATACTTGTTGTTTTGAAGATAATACTGGCTGCATTTTAATAAATCTATTAGGATATTGTTTACTCAGAGAGGCATGGATAACCAAGAGATCAAGAAAACGATACCAACTGGTGGTCCATCAGTTAGTTATAACGTCCGAGTTGCAAATGATCGGGGGGTATTGTCGGCACCTGCAGAAGCGGGAGACATTGATAGTCGCGACGGAGATACTCCGAAACTCTGCGTCGATGACCGATTTAGAAGGGATTCTCCTCTACGGTGAAAGAAGGGCGCCTGTTGTTGATTTGAGCCATATGTACCCATTTTTGAATTCTCTCCCTTGTTAGCGTTCCACCCTTCTTTCATAAACCTCCTAAATACGATAATATATACGTGGATACTTAATAGGCAGTTATTATGACTGGTCCAATTTCAACTGCGTTTTACCATTTAAATAAGCGCTACAGGCAGCTATCGGATCTATTGATTGGTACCACTTTTGATGAATACAGAGATATTGTATTGGTTACTGGTGGTTGCTCGGGATTAGGAAAAGAACTAGTCAAAACTTTTAGAAAAGCAAATGCAAAAGTTGTTGTTTTTGATTTAAGCACCCCAGACCCCGATGGCGAAGATTCAATTGAAGGGGTTACCTACTACGCCTGTGATGTTAGTGATTGTGACGATGTTATCACTAAAGCAGCTTTGGTCAGAGAAGAAGTTGGAACCATTACAATATTAATAAATAATGCTGGAATAACCACTGGCAGGACTGTATTGGATCTTTCTTTTGAAGAGATTGAGACTACTATACAAGTCAACTTACTATCGAGTTTCTATACTATTAAATCCTTCTTGCCCTCAATGCTAAAAATAAAAAGAGGGTACATTGTGACAATTGCATCAACGTTGGGGTATTTATCACCAGCAAGGTTGAGCGTCTATGGTGCCTCAAAATCAGGCTTGATTGCATTACATGAATCTCTTACTTACGAACTTGGTCCACCGTCATTCAACACAAGTGGTGTTAAAACTTTACTTATTTGTCCTGGTCAATTGAAAACAAGGATGTTTGATGGTGTTAGAACTCCACATACTCTTTTAGCACCTGAATTGGATCCCAAAGATGTTGCAAACTCTGTTTTCAAGGCCGTTGAATTGGGTACAAGAGGTGAGATTAAACTTCCATTTTATGGAAACTTCTTACCCATTCTGAGAGCAGCCCCTTGGCCACTGGTGGAGCTAGCAAGGTATTTGTCCGGTATGGATGCTAGTATGAAGAGATTTGTCGGTAAGACTATTTCCATCAAGGAAAGTTCTAGTGCAGCTTTCTCTAATGCAATTAGTGAGACGAGTTCAATAATAGGTGGCTTATTGCCTAATGTGTTAGGCTCAAAATCAGAAGCTGCGTCAATGGTTGTTCCCTCCCTCCACGAAGCGAACTTGAACTAACCTGAATACCACAGTTGAAAGCAAAAAGAATATGAATACCGTTGAGAGGTATCGCCTATAAGATTATTAGAATTACTTTTTTGAGACATATTTATTAATTTACATAGAGATATAGTGATACGAAATAAGCTATTGAGAGAAATCAAATTACTTGTTCTTGGTAAACTTTCCCTTCTTAGCATTCTTCCCCTTTACAGTAACCTCCGCAACTCTTTTCTTAGAGGATGAAACAGCTCCAGTAACTTTGAAAAACCCATCCAATCTACCCTGAGTACCACTTTTCAAACCTTTCTTCAACTTTTCAGCACCATCTCTAATTCTTTGTTCACTGAAACCGTTTTCTGTAACCATGTATTTAATCAATCCTTCAACATCCGGTTCAACCCATTTGAGATCAACTTCATCACCGTTCAGTACTTCTGGATGTAGAAACAATTCTCTGGCTTCTTTGTACGGCCAATTTTCAGGGATTTTATACTTAGATTTTGGATCGCTTTCAATAAAGTCCACAATTTTCTCAATGGAACCGTGTTCTTTAATCAATTTAAATGCTGTGACCGGGCCAATACCTTTAATGGTTTCACAGTAATCGCAACCCAAAAGAATACACATATCAACAAAGGTATTCAGATCCATATTGAAACCAGCCAAAACTTGTTCCGAACTGTACTCTGCAACATCCAACTTACGTGTTTCAGCAGCAGTCAAATTTCTCAACAAGTATGGAGGTCTGTAACATAAAGTATCCATATCTTCAGAAGCAGCAGCGTAGACTTTTCCTTTACTTGCCAGCTCAGCACATTGAGCTTCAGCTTCACATGGAGCCTCTACATAAGGAATCCCCATCAATTTGAGAAGCTTCTTTGCATCTTCATTTTGTTCTCTTGTCACTCTAACTGTTCTTCTCTCAAATTTCTGTAGTTCTTCAACGGTACCAGTTTCTTTCATTTCTTTAGCTTTTTCCTCCGCTTCTTCTCTTCTCTTTAATCTCTTCTCCAATTCACCACCCTTCAAAACAGGTGGTTTGCCATCAAAGACATAACATGGCTTCAGCCCATTATTCACCATTCTAATCGTACGGTAGAAAAAGCCCATTAAGTGAGACGTAGTATCACCGTTTTCGTTCGTTAATAGATCACCGTTCTGTTGACGCACAGCGATCAAGAACTGATATAGACACATAGAGGCATCAATGGCAACCTTCCGGCCAAAGAAGGACTTCATTTCACTCGACCGGATGGCCTTCGGAGCATTTTCATGGACTAATGCATTCAAACCTTTGATACCCATTGTTAATTCAATCCGTTGAAATCTTTAAATTACTTACAGTGAGATGTGAGTGGGCTTGTTATCCAGCGTCAATAGAGATATTATCGTAGCCTTTCTGAAATTCAAAAGGGACAATTAAATTTCCAGGTTTATATGCTGTAATTAAATCTATTGTGGGGTTTAATATAGCGTGGAAAGTCTTGTTGAAGGGTAGCAAAGAAGGGATGATTCCTACGTTTTGGAGTGCAAGAAGAGCAGCGACAAGTGAAAAGTACGCGTTTGTGACAGAAGGGTTTGTGAACACTGTGTTATCCTGACAGAGCAAATTTTCTGGATTTTGGATGGATTTTGTAGTTGGAGCTGCCTGAAGATGTCTGTTTTATAAATGGCCGTTAGTTGGACTGTGTAGTTTGTATTTGTTTCTTCTCAAAAAAGACTTGGACATCAACACCGTATACTCAATCTAACTTAATTATTACTGCTAATTGCTCAACTAGGCTTTACACAATACGCAGTTAATCATGTTTACGAGATCATCGGCCACTACTAGTGGTTTTGGAGGTTTCGGCAACAGCGCAAACAACTCGAACTCTCCATTCGGTGGTGCCAACAACAATGCTCCAAACACCCAAAATACCTCTCCATTTGGTGGTGTTGCCAATAACACCACTAGTGGGGGTCTATTTGGCGCATCTGCCACTAACAGCAACACTGCAGGACAATCTGGTGGTTTTGGTTTTGGTTCCGGCAACAGCAATAACAGTAACGCCAGTGGCGGTCTGTTTGGTGTTTCGAATAACAACCAACCTGCCAATAATTCTCCCTTTGGAGCGGCCAACAATCAAGGTCCGTCATTCAACTCAACCAACTCTGGTGGATTATTTGGTTCATCTGCAACCAACACTGGATCTGCATTTGGTGCTACAAGCAGCAACTCTCCCTTCGGCCAACAGCAACAACAGCAGCAACAAACTACAAGTTCTGGGTTCGGTAATGCCATGGTTGCTGGTATGAACTCTCAAAACAGAGGCAGTGCCGTTAAGCCTTACAAGGCTTTAGTTGATAAAGATCCAACTCTAGGTACCCAGTACTACGAAAGTATCTCCGCCATGCCTGAATACTCAAACTTTTCATTCGAAGAATTAAGATACCAAGATTACATTGATGGTAGAAGATACGGCAGTGGTGGAAGCGGTGGCTTTGGCACCAACACTACTGGTACATTTGGAACCACTGGTGCTCAATCAGGTGGTTTGTTCGGACAGTCAAATACCACTCAATCAGGTGGTTTGTTTGGACAAGCTAATAATACTGGTGGTCAGTCCGGCGGCTTGTTTGGTGGTGCTGCCGCTAATAAACCAGCAGGTGGATTATTTGGTTCTACTGGTACATCCACCGGCTCTGCTTTTGGTGCTGGTGCTAATACCGGCTCTGCATTTGGTGCTTCTAATAACACTGGCTCTGCATTTGGTGCTACTAATAACAGCACACCTTTTGGTCAGCAACAACAACAAAACCCTACTGGTACTGGGTTATTTGGCGCAAGCAATTCGTCATCTCCCTTTGGCCAACAGCAACAGCAAGTTGGTGCCTTTGGTGCCAACAACACCAATAACCAAGCTGGTGGTCTGTTTGGTGGTTCATCAAGTAACAACACTTCCGGAGGCTTGTATGGTGCTGCAAGTAATGCACCTAAACCTGCCTTTGGAGGAGGATTCGGTACTAACACCACCTCAACGTCAAGCGGATTTGGTGGTGGATTTGGTTCTAATAACAATGCGCAAGCCGGTAGCGCTTTCGGTACTAACAACAACACCAATTCTGGTGGACTGTTTGGTGGTGCTAATAACAACAACAATGCCCAATCTGGTGGGTTATTCGGTTCGAAGCCCGCTGGTACAGGACTATTTGGTGGTGCAACCAACAATAATACTACTCAATCGGGTGGATTATTTGGTGCCAATAATAACAACAACGCTCAGTCGGGTGGCCTGTTTGGTGGCGCTAACAGTAATCAAGAACAACAACCTCAAGGTGGTGGTTTGTTCGGTTCAGCAAAACCTGCGGGTGGCCTGTTTGGAGGTGCCTCTAATACGGTCACCCCATCTACTGGTGGATTTGGTTTCGGTGGTGCTAATAATCAACAACAACAAACGCAAAGTGGTGGACTGTTTGGAGCTGCTAAACCATCGGGAAATTTGATGGGTAGTGGCGGCTTCGGTGGATCTGGTTCAAATACAGGAACTGGGACCACAGGTGGTATGTTTGGTGCTAAACCAGCTGCTTCTTCTGGTGGTATGTTTGGTAGTACATCATCGGCTCCGGCATCAGGGGGTCTGTTCGGCGCTAAACCTGCTGCAACTGGTGGCATGTTTGGTGGTTCCGGTACTTCCTCCACTGGAGGTTTGTTTGGCAATAAGCAAGCTGCTCCAAGCGGTGGATTATTTGGTAACAAGAATCAACTGCAGCAACCTCAAGGCGGTCTATTTGGTGGTGCTCAACAATCAAATCAACAAGGTGGATCACTTTTTGGTCAACAGCAAAATCAACAGGGTGGCTCACTATTTGGTCAACAACAACTGCAACAGCAGCAGCAACAGCAGCAACAGCAGCAGCAACAACAACAACAACAAATGACTGCATTGAGTCAGAACCCATATGGTGCTGGTGCACTATTTTCCAATGTCTTCACGCCAGATCCTGTTGTTCCGCAACCTGTTAAGGCCATCGCCAAACCTGTTGGGCATATTGAAAAGAAAAAGTTATCTTTGGTTTCTGCTTACAAATTATCACCAAAGCCATTATTCTCACCTAGGGATACTTTAATCTCCAAAACTGGTAGTATAGTCTCCAACACACCACCTTCGTCATCTCCTACAACCCCAGCATCCGCTAGTAACTCTATCATTGAAGAAACTTCCAACGATGCTAGTAACTTATCTAGAGGAAGCAAGCTGTTCAATTCGACAACTGATGATGCTATACTTTCAAGCTATATTTTTGCACCATCTAGAAACGTGAGACAATTAGTTATTGATAGATATAAGAACGAACAACAATTTGAAGGATTGAAATCTCAAACAATATTAAGTCCACAGAAGCAAGTTTCATTCAGAGTTGAAACTGCATCCAAGCCAAACAATATATTACAAAACCAGTCCGGTTTTACTTCACCAAATTTAACTTCTTTGGACGAAAGCAACGCATTAGCATCCACTCCTGTTAGAGATGTAACAAAGGCTGATACTGGGGTAAATTCAGTTGCTTCAGCATTATTAAATGGAAATGCAGCCGAAGTTGAATCTACCTCTAAGAATAACGAAGCTGAACAAGAAATTGATGAACAAGAGGTTACTTTACCAGAAGGTTTATGGTGTACTCCAACACTTCAAGAAATCAAGAAAATGTCACCACAGGAACAAAAAGCAGTTAATTTCCAGATTGGTAAAACTGGAAAAGGTTCAATTGAATTCCTAAAACCAATTGACTTCACTAGCATTGATATGTCCCGAATCCCTGAATATTTCCAATTTGCTAACAACTTTTGCGATATTTATCCTGAAGTTTCGAAAAAGCCAGGCGTTGGTGAAGGTTTCAATGTTCCAGCAAAAGTCAGTATTGAGAACTGTTTCCCGAAATCAATGGATGGCAAGAAGTTGCCAATCACTGACCCTCATCATGTTTTTGTTAAGAAACATATTAGAAAACTTCACGAAGTTCCATTCACTAAGTTTGTTTCTTATGGACCAGCTACAGGTACTTGGGAATTCACAGTTGAACACTTTTAGTTAGTTGTTTTATTACTCTTTTAATTCTCTTTTCCCCTTAATAGCTTTGGTTTTTGTTCTTTTCTTCTATTACAATTTTTCGATATCTTTCATACATGCATTTAGCAAGGTACAATAAGTATATTGGCGGTAAACTAAAACCAATCATTACTAAAGTTTTGTTCTGCGTAACAGTTAAAATGGAAAATAATAAAGTTATCAATCAGCTAAGGCAAATATTTTTGTGTCTTTGTTGATGTCAGCCTTACTGCAAACGGTGAAAGTACACTTTTCTTTTTTTCATATAATTGACCTTGGTAAAGAGAGAATAATACGAGGAATCAGCTTATATAATTGTGTAATATAGTGGCAAAAGGTACCTGATAAGTGTCTGGAATAATGATTATTTTTCTTCAAAGGGTTTTCTTTATGCTTGATTTACATTTCTATTCGAAAACCAAGTCGTAATTGTACAATTAAGAACAGCTACAAATGAAATTATACTCAATACTGTTTCTGGTGTCGAATTGGATGAGAAAAGGCTGAGACTAAGGAGGAAGAGGATATAATCACGAGTCTTCATCTAATTACTTAAGATGATATATCGTAATAAACAACTTGACCGTTGGTAATAGTTATTATCAGTCTGATATGATCGTGGTAATAAATCGCTCAGATTTCAGGTTTGGCTTATCTTAACTCCTTGTTGAAAATTAACTAACACAGATCTTGAACTACCTCTTTTAAAACTTTCTCTAAACGGTTATAATATTCATTACTTAGATAGATGGCTCTAGTTTTATTCTTATCTTAGTGGCTGATAAAACAGGGCTGCCCCCTTACTGGAGATTTTCTCCCAGCCATCTATCTTACTTCCTATAATGCTTGGTTCCTCGTAAAAGAAACACGAGGACGAAAACTGACAATTAATTCCTTTTAAAGATACTTTTGCCGTTATCACTTTCCAAGAATTTGTATCTTATCATCAGCTTGATATAGTGTATCTTAATCTATCTAAATACTTTTCGTCCTGACTGAATGCCGGAAAAGGAACATTGGTGGATGGAGCTTACCCATGAATAATAGTAGATCTTATGAATCGATGTTGGAACATTGAACCAGTAAAAAGCCGCACATTTTTGGTCACACGAGCGCGTTTCCCAAATAGGCAAATCAATCTCCAAAAAATGTCCCTGATTGAAAGGTTGGCAAAGCCATCAACAAGAGAAAATCGGGACTCTTTTCTTTTTCCTTTCCTCCAGATTTCTTTAAAGACGGATGTTTATTTATAGCTTGCCAAACGGACTTATTATATCGTCACTTTCTTTATTTCCAGCATTTTATTCCTTTGTCTTGGGCCTTGGTGAAAGGCGGGGATTGGTCTACTATCAAGACCAAATAATGTTTGAGCAGTTATTAATTACTTGATTGAAGAACTTATTTGCCACTGAATCGTTTTCAAATTATGTAAATTTTTATAGTATAACTATATCAGTTCCTATTTACACGATAATATTAATATCTATATACATGTTACATCCTGCCAACGAGTAAAGTTAGAGAAACAGAATTTTAAGGATAGCCGCAATGTAACCAAAAAATGATCTCTGGAATAGGTCTTAACCTCTCATTTCAGGATAGTCTTATCTTTTTCCTCGACCTGAGGTCGATTTTACAATAAAAGGGAATCTTTGATTAAGCCTCAAAAAGATGTCAAGCACCTGGTATGGCTATTTAGCACCCGAAATGTTCCTATCCTTAATAGCAGCCCCCCTAATTTTTATATATATTTCAAGATTTCTTAGTATGCCAATCATAATTCATAAGATAACCAAATTTTGATTTATCTACTATCACAGCCGATTACTGGTTAAGTTCATCAAAATGAAGGTTGTTTTAACAAACGATGACGGTTGTCCTGATGATGAAGCTAGCCCTTATGTTAAATATCTGGTTGAGGCTATAGAGAACGATACAGACTGGGATTTAACCATTTGTGTGCCATCAGAACAGAAATCATGGATTGGAAAGGCATATTTTGCTGACAAAGACCTGACTGGTTCATACATTTACTCATCAATTTCTGATCCATTTGACAACTCTTGCATTGGCCCATTCTCTGAACCTCAACCAAGATACAAGTCTGATCCAAGTTTGAAAGAATGGTGCCTTGTCAACGGTACACCAGCATCTTGCTGCGATATAGGATTAAATCATCTGTCAGATCCAGATGAAGTTGACTTTGTTATTAGTGGTCCTAACGTTGGTCGTAACTCAACTGCATTATATGCTTTATCGAGTGGTACATTTGGTGGTGCCCTTGAAGCTTGTCACCACAACAAAAGATCGATTGCTTTGTCATATGCCTATGACGAGTATATCAAGGATCCAGCTATATTAAGAGAAGCTTGTAGGATCTCAATCAAGATAATTACAAACTTGTACCAAAAATGGAATGATCAAGTTGATCTGTATTCTATCAATGTTCCATTGAGAGAAAATTTGAAACTTGGTGAGACTAAGATCTCATGGGCTCCAATGATGGAGAATAGATGGGGAAGTTCATTGTTTAAGAAGTCTGCTAGAAAAAATGATGGTGACCGGTACAAGTGGGATCCAGATTACGATTTTGTTCATAATGCTATAAAGAGTAGTGACAAAGTCACTGATGGTAAGCTTGTTTCTGAAGGTGTTATAACTATTACTGCTATGAAATCAATGTTTCATCAGATTGATAGTTTAAATAAAGGTGAGTTTACTTGGTGATTATATTTTTACAGAGAGAAATTTGTATGTTTGGATAATAATTAGATGAAACAAAAATCCGCCGTTTTTTGAACCTTATTGAATCTGTACAGTATATCTTATATGTAGCCAAACGCATTCGGAGAGCGATCACTCTTTAGTAGTTCTTAGGTATAAACAACGCCTCAAGATGACGTACATTACATGTACGAAAATAGTTTCCTAAATTGGATACGGAAACTGTTATATGTTTTTTAGATTGTATGGTTGTATCATATTACCGTTCTGGTTCTATCTTATATAAAATGTGGTTAAAAATGAGGGGATGGTATCAAGAATTTGTAAGAGTCCTTCAAATCACAGCTCAACTTTTGTTCTTATAATTTTTTTCTCTATAGGGTAATATGAAATGAATACACAAAACTGTAGTTATTTCAAACTGCAAGTAATGGGTGAATTTTCAGTTAAGGTGACGGCTGGATAGTAAGTAGAAGGAGCACAAAATCCCCTATTGGTGAGAGCTCCTGATTCCTCAAGTCTCATATTCCCGAGCGGCATTTGAATTTTTTTTTAACGCAAAAAATACTACACACCTGCAATAAGTGGACAAGATCCTGTTCAGGAATCCATTACCCATTCCCCCACCTATTGATTTAACTATTAAAATGAGGATACACCCACATACAACAACAGCAAATTACCCACAAGGGTATGCAGAATACGGTATATCTATTTTCCAATGCATCTTATTGGTATCAAAGGCAAATTGTTTGCAAAGAAAATATATTCCTCAGAGTTACTCATTTTCGGGAGAAGAGCCGCAGGTACTTCCTAATCTAGGAAGTCAGAGTGTGAAAGCACTTTCACTTCTGGATTAGTTAACACTCTCAGATATCAATTGCCTTAAAATATGCATTCAGTGACTCAACAAATCCGATGGCAAGGCTGAAAAGAAACCTGTAGTTTCATTTATCCAGGAAATCTGCATGCATATCTGAATTCTTCCGTTCGAGTTATCTGGAGTTATAAAGAGACGGTGTGGTAAAGTCAGAAGCAAATAGGTAATATTCATTTCTTCACATAGCTTGTTCTTACTCTACACTGTCCTATACCGAGCTAATATACAACTTTCTATTCTCTTTGTTATCCGCGGCTTCTGAAATTGCATTGAATCCAACTTTTGTGTCAAGGTGTTCTCAAAGACAATAGCTCAATTAATAGGAACAATATGCATAAAATAAACGGAGAATCTGAATGAAATATAATTCCCCAGCATACAATAGCTTTTGTCGAGAATTGATCTACGCCGTGATAAGAAAATTTATTCCTCTATTCTGGATAACTTTGTCGTTGTAGGGATGATACTCACAGTCTTATCAATTGGTAGTTCCCAATTCCCTGAGGTATAGCTGGCTCTAACTGAAGGTAAGAACAAAATGATACGAAAAACTGCTATCTTTGATAATAGGTTTAATTCAAGGGTTCATTCAACTTTCCAGTGTATATAAATACTCCCTAAATCCTACCGTCAACGAATGTCTTGAATAGTGTAACTTTATTTAATCGATCCCCAAAAAATTAAGCAAGTGACAATCGTTGCTCAAAGATTATAATGGGTTACTTTAAAACATTAGCGAAAAACATCCGTAAGGAAGTCAACTGGGCTAACCCTGACATGACAAAAGATGATGAACCAGGTATGTCTAGAACTGTTTCTGCTGGCAGAGCAGCTTACATCCCTGAGACTTCAATCAAAATTGAAGAAAAGAGAAACTACTGGCCTATTTTCACATCTGGCGCTGGTTTGTTCTCAGATGGTTATGTCAACAACGGTATTAGTACTGCTTCCACTTGCTTAAGACACATATATGGTACTCAATATAGCGAATCTCCAGCTTTAAAAAACGTCTCATCAATTGCTTTCGTTGGTATCGTGTTGGGCCAATTATCCTTCGGTATTGTTTCCGATTATGTGAGTCGTAAGACTGGTATGTTAATTAGCTCCTTGTTAATAGTTATCTTTGCTATTCTATGTTCTAGTGCTTGGGGTGTTGGTACTGAAGCCCACGTTGGTGGTAATGCCGGTGGTTTGTTTGCAGCATTGACCGCATACAGATTCTTCTTGGGTGTTGGTATTGGTTCCGAATATCCATGTGCTTCAACTGCCTGTGCTGAGGCATCTGCTTTGCTTCCTGCTAAGAACAGAAACAGATATTTCAATCTTTTCACCATCAGTATGATTGATCTTGGTTTCGTTATTTCAGCTTTTGTTCCAATGGTTATGCTATGGATTTGTGGTCCTAATAACTTACAACCTGTCTGGAGGGTTACTTTAGGTCTTGGTGCTTTACCGCCATTATCATTATTCTTGATGAGACTAAAATTCAAAGAAGGTGAACAGTTTAAAAAGCTTAGATTTAAAAGGGTTCGTGCCCCTTGGTGGTTAGTTTTCAAGTTTTACTGGTGGAGATTGTTCTGCTGCTCAATCATTTGGTGGTGTTACAACTTCTCTTCATATGCTTTTGGTATCTATTCTACCCCAATTTTAGAGGCAATTATTCCAGATGGTGACATGTACAAGACTTTCGGTTGGAACGTTGTTTTGAATCTTTTCTATCTACCAGGTTCCGTTTTAGGTGCATTTGCTGCTGATTATATTGGTCCTAGAATGACACTGTGCTCCGGATTATGGGTTCAGGCTATCTTTGGTTTCATCATGGCTGGCCTTTACTCAACCTTGAAAGAACATGTTGGTGCGTTTGTAGTCATTTACGGCATTTTCTTATCACTTGGTGAATTTGGTCCTGGTGGCCAAACAGGGGCCTTAAGCGCTCGTACAAGTAGTACATCCGTTAGAGGTGTTTATTACTCTATAGCTGCTGCTATGGGTAAGATCGGTGCTTTCTGTGGTACTTATGCCTTCCCATCTTTCCAAAGCCATTTCAGTGGTGATATGGGCTATCAAGTTCCCTTTTATCTAGCTTCTGCTTTAGCCATCCTTTCTGGATTAATTGGTTTCTTCGGTTTACCAGCTCTGGATCCACAATCTCTTGAAAATGAAGATCACAGATTCTTAACCTACTTGTCGAAAAATGGATTTGATATTTCACTACTTGGTGAAGATGATACTTTTGCTAAGGAATTGAAGAAAGCTGAAGATGATGCTGAAGTTGTCATGATTATTAATGATCAAGAAAAAAGCTCATTTTAAGTGTTTCTGAAGACTTGTGCAGTTATTGCGTGAGCTTCTTCCGTTGGAAAAACATTCTGGGTCGATCTAATGCTTTATATTATTTAAATGTATACATTAATAAGTATTGTTTCATATGAACTTAACAACATGGTTGTATACGTTTTGAGCGATAATAAAATTTTATTATATGATCGTAAATAAAGCCACTACAAGCCGACTGAGATAAAAAAAACTCGAAGAGTCTTTATTCTAAGACAAATGACTGTATAAAAAATACTTGAGAGCTCATGGTTAATTAGTTTGAACTATGACAATGGACCCCATACATCATTCTGGTTAACTGTTCGCGAGACTTCATTTTATGGAGATATGTTTGTCAACAGCAGAATTGGGCACAACCGATTATTATGCTGATAACCATGTTACCGAATAATTATATTCCGCGACTGAAAGCCATATGTAGTGCATATAAATGTGGATTGCTGTTTGGAAATCTATGAGCGAACAACATTTAATTTTTCTTTGATTTAG
>JAHDIT010000091.1:0-55842 GCA_019232045.1 Ogataea degrootiae
TTACCGTTCCAAGGCTAACCTTTTGCGAACTGACTATTAAAACCGGAAATCTTTTAAGGCGATCCACTGACTATATAGACCTTAAATGCCCGTGGTGCATGTCAGCCACACTGATGGGAAACTTCGGTTCATCGCATCACTATGGGACTGCACACTTTCAAATTGCACCCTCATGTGATAATTTGCTTACCCTGTGAATAACCTGGAGGAAAGTATGCGATTACGTAAGGGTAATATGATTAGATCTGTTATTTAACTTTGAATTATGGCTTTTATTCCCCAAAAATAACATTTTGACACCTAGCCGGCTTGAGTAGTTAAAATGGCCAAGGGATTTATTTCATATCAATCAAAATTGATTCAATAATTTAATCGTGGATGCATAAAGAGACGATTCAATTGAAACATCTTCAACTCACGCACTATGAGATCGGTACAGATCTGCCAATCATTGGAAAAACTTTCATGTATTGGATTGTACTTCGAGTTATATAGCGCAAAAAATACTACACTGTGCTGCAAGGGGGGGCATTAACAAGTGATATTTGAAATTTTGTCTTCTAATACTTAAAGTCCCCCCCCCTTTTTATATATATAACTCTTTTGCACCACTCTCAAAACTTTCGTCATACTTTTTATAAAAGGTATATATATACACAGATTCCTTTAATTTTCAAAAGCTCACGCCTAACACTTCCCGTATCTTAAACAACTTTTACTATGAGGTACCAATGAATCAATCGGTAAACAGTAAACGGGGAAGCAGTCTGTCATTATTTGAAAAAACTGAATTCCACACCTGTCCGCCGTTCGGCCAACTGCCACACCATGCGAGCGGCTGCGCAGTCCTTCAGGGTGAGAAAGATAACGTTGGTTGGAAGTAGGAGACGCTTGACTCAGCCTTTGAAAGCATTTGCCACACATCATTCTCCCGGACTGGGGCACCATAGAACCTTAGTTTAGACTTTGCAGGTGCATGCATGCATCGGTTTGATTGATCAGATGGCTAAAATTGGCTACTTTGTGACATGCTATAGCATAAAGGGAAGTAGGGAAGTACTCAACTGTCACAATAGTTGGACCTATTGAAGAAGCAGTCACATATGTCTTGGGGATGACGTTGATAAGGTCTGGAAACAGGTCCCCAGTTAATACAACTAAATAGTTACAACTTTGACTTGCGGAAAGAGTTGAAAATAGGCCTATTCTTCGTGTGATAGGTCGAATTGGCATCACTTTGGAAATATATAATTTGGGGATTTCATGTAACCTTGTTGGGCCCACACCTACTTATGTATGGTAATACATTTCACATAGTAATATTGTTCTTCCATATGTCGAAAATTCTAGATTCTAGAGTCTTACCTTCCTCTTTATTTTCTCCCTACCTTTGAAGCTGACTTTTAATTAACGAATTCCAACCATGCGTTTTCTAAAACAATATTTACTAAAGTGTTGTTCACCATAACTACATCACGATCTACCAATCAATGCTGGAAACAAAGTCGGTTAATGGCCGGCCTAAAAAATATGGTGACCATTTCTATTCAGCTTTATGGGAGGGGGAATAACATTTAAAGAAACGCATTTAAGACGAAATACCTTTCCTAAAATTTCCTATCTCCATATAACTTTGTATTTTATCATGAATTCATGCACGGCACATCGAAATTCACATCAGTTAGTTTCGCGAATGAACCATCGGCTATCGAAAGACATCTCCGCCGGAGATAGAAATACCTGTCAAAGTGAGCACCTCTAGCCCTATGGTTTCTCTTTAGTTTGATTTTTGAACTACTAAACTTTTGAAATCCCCATGTCACGACCGTGTGTTTGTATATCTATTCAACCAGATGCGGACCCACCTAGTCCCACCTTATCTCCCTACTCAGCCAACCCTATCACCCGTACCCAATCCACTCGCCCAGAAAATCACACCAAAAGTGGCTAGTGATTACCTCCCATCCATCCCGCCGCGCGCATTATATTCATTCAACGAAGATGCGCTTCTAGAACCACGCTGCATGCTCTCCTACGTCACAGCTATTTCATTGCCAGTAGACTTTTCGTTCTTACGAGGTGGGGCGTTTCAAATGCCCATATTAAAGTTAAAGTTTGAAGCTCGTATACTTTAAGCCGTCATACAACCTATTTTAGCTCCATCTTTCCAAAGTGATATATGCGGGTGACGAAAAGCCTTGTGATTTTCTTTCCCTATAAATAATTTGTCCGGTTGTATAAATACAACTAGGTTTCTCATTTTCTGTATACTTCTGGTACCGTTCTGCTTTACTTTAGCTGTTGTTCTTCTCAAAGATTTTAAATTAAATATCGACATTTGATCAATCTAATAGCGTATACTTTTCTCAACTTAACAGCAGCGTTGACTGATCTAGATACTTATCTAATAAATTCATCCAATTCCAGAAAAAGCACACAACATGTATTTAACCGAGCAATCTAAGTGGGTTGCCTTCAAATTCAAGGACCCTTTTGCAGCAGATAAGTTTTTAGTTTGTAACACCACCAAAGGTGTTTGCTGCAGACCTAATTGTGACTTGGGCTTTACAAAATTTGCGAAAAATGAAATCTCATTTGTTGATTCTATTGATGAAGCTTTACTCAAAAATTTCAAACCTTGCAAGTATTGTCTTCCCGATAAACAATTAAACTCTGATGACATACAAGATGGCTCATTTGTCTCTATTGATTTAAACTTGTTAGTACAAACTGTTGAGTATGTTAACGAACAAATAGGAACCATCAAACCGTTAACCGATGACGAAGGTGCTTACTTAAAAGAGTCCATTTGGAAAATTAACAATCCAAACTCAAAGAAGAAATTATCAACTGGCTTTGCCAACCGTTCTTCGATATCATCGTCTTCATCAGGTAATAACTCCGAGGATTTAACAATGACTAGAAACGAATTTGATCATTTGAAATTGGTTGATTTGGCTTGTCGTCATATTGCTTTAGCTGCTCTGTCAACCAGTTTTAGTGCCTCAATCTTGAACGATTCTGTTCAAATTGGCAGCACATCTAATGTGTCTCCAAATGGGCCAAGAAAGGCAAGAGTTTCTATTCCACAACAGCCGCTGAGGAAAAAGAGAAGAAGAGGTGGTGTTTTGGGTTTTAAGGAATTGGCTGCTAAGTCAAACTTAAGCCCATGGCATTTCCATCGTGTTTTCAAAAGCGTTACCGGTTTGACTCCAAAAACATATGGTGACAAATGTTGGAAATTCATCAACAAACATGATGAAATTGATCCAAATTCCAGAAGTAAAGCTAAGTCCATTATCATTAATACTAGAATTGCCAACCCAACATTAGCTATTGATGAGGCCAATGCAGCCGCCGCCGCTGTCGCCGCTGCTACTACTACCAATCAACATAGTGACTCAGAAGGTTCATCACCAGGTCAATCAGGTGAAGTCAAACAATCAAACAGAGGTAGAAAGAAGGGATCTAAAAACAGAAAAGAGTCAAATACAGAAGATAAAGTTGTTTTTAGATCCAATTTTCGCCTTTCCAACTCTGATGAAGGTGACACTATTGGAAGCAAAGGAGATGAATCTCCTTTACAACATAACGAAGATGCTAGATCACCATTAGATGTTTCAAGCTCTCCCGCTTCTTCACCTTCTTCCTTATTTTCTACTTCTAACACATTATCAATGGATCCTTTAGGAAGCGGGCTGTCTCACTTTTTAGCCCCTTCAAGCACTGATGGTGATGAAATCTTTTCTAAAATGTCTCAACCAGCGCTTGATCAACCACAACATCAACAACATCCACTACTATCAACTGACCCATCCCATGCTACCACTGATGAATTTATTGATTCTTTACTTCAATCCGAAAACCCATTCTATCCAAACAACACCAACCCATTCAATCTGTTTGACTCATTAGATGATTCCTTGAATTTGTCGTCACAGTTACAACAGCAGCAAACTTTGACGCCCGAGCAAGTTATTGATACCAGCTATCGCTATGCACCATCATCGCAATTTATTGCCAATCAACAACAGCAATTACAAGCTCAGCAAAACCAGCAACAGAAACAGCACCAATACAATTTTCCAGATTACCCACAACCACCACATTTAATGTCTCAGAACTCAATTGACGCTATGACTTTTGGGTTGAATGGATCTTCTTTTTATGGAGCTGATTCTATGCAGTTTGTTGGAGGGACCATGGGTTATACTGAACAATCGCAATTTTAGAATTTCTACAGTTTTATTTTTCAATTGTATCTTTTTTTTTGTTTATGAGGAGAATTTCATTTTTTACACAGAACAACACCAGAAACATCAAGGACCATCATGCATTGAATATGATCGGTCTTGTACATTTGATGCTTGTTCCTTTCACACAGTCCTTCACTTTTAACTCTTTCTTTTCCTTCCTTATCCCTTTCCTTTTCTGCTAGATCCATTCACGTTCGCTACTGTGGTATTATTATGCTACTAACTGACCATTCGGTCCCTATTTTTTGTATGTACATGTTATTTATTTACTCGGTTCAAAATATATTTATTAATTAGGTTTACGGTTTTCTATTATGAAATGTTGAATACTGTTTTGTAACTAGTACGTATCACCCTTATCTAAAAATTATAAGTAAACCGAATATTTAGGGTCGTTGCACCTACGCCATGATAGAAAATCTGCAGATTCACTCAATGCACACTACACATACATGTAGGATTAGATGGCATGTTACTTTATATTTACAAATTGCGTAATATCAGCAAAGTTCGGATGCTCTGGAGATGATCAAGCCACTACTGTATTCAACATCTCTCATCTTGGCCAGAAAAGTTTTTGCCATCGTATTTAAGTAATTGTATAGTCCTTATCTACCTCTTATATAGGCAATTTACCCCCTAAGATTGCAAACCATATCTACAATATTCGCCACACCTAAGAGTTCGAGTGGAAATTTAGCCATATAAGTTACCAAGGCCTGAACTACACTCGCTTACAACCCAAGTCTTTAGTTCAAAAATATGGTTATGGTTATATTAAAGTTTAATTGAACCATCTTTAAACTTAGGTGAGTTGAGCTATGAGCCAAAGTATAATAGAGGTATCCAGAAGTTCTGTTCATCCTCTCAGCCATACACCATATTGTGTACACGGCTGTAGTTGGCTTCGCCATTATTACTAGCCCACCAATCATTTACTTTGAGTTATATTACACCGAATCGCCGTTCAAATTTACTATCAGCGTATATACTGATTTTCTACACTATAAATTCTACATCCACAGGATTCCGAAGAATGGAGATTTCATACAAGCTGTACTCTCAAAAACAGTAGTATTTGGTATGATGTATATATTTGGTAATAAAGAAATATAAAAGTGGCGCTGTAATGTGTAACGTGCATAAATTATCTGGTAATGAATTACTCATACCACCTTTCTCTGAAAAATACAATCTCATAGCGTAATATTCAAGTTTATGGTCTTATACCAGGGTTAGCTTAGTCATAGAAAAACAAAAGAATACATTAGTTAACACCAGTTTTAGACTTATTGTCTAGTTAAGACTGGATAAATGGATGAAAGGGTTTTGGGCCATGCCAGTTTGAGCAGATAATGTGCAGTCTCCTTGAGGACACAGCCTCCCCACAGTTAACTGGGTTGCGGCTCTCAGTTACCTCCACTTTATTTATATATATAATTGGACTGCATTTCATGTGCTGTTTCGTGCCCCTGTCATCATGCTATTTCAAACCTGAGGGGAAAGGGGGTGTGCGTAACAAAAGCTAGGGTATCATGCATTCATGACTAGATGGATCTTCAAGGTCTGCGAAAGGAATAACCTTTCTTTTCAATTTTTGACCCCAAATTGCGGAATCTACCCGCACTAATACCCAAAGATACAGGATGTCATCTTCGGAGCACCTTCCTGTTTTCCTGCTTAGTCTAATTTCTATTTGCAACCAGATGTTCAGTTTGGGCTATATTTGTTACGTATTGATCTTCTGTTGCACACAAACCCGGTCTCAACCCGGTCCATTTTCGAACCCATTGGTCATCTTATTACTTTATAGAGTTTAAGGTTGGTCTTATTTAACTTAGCCCAAGCTGTAATCACGTACTACTTTCTGACACTATTAATCATGTGAAAAACTCCAATTTCTTTAAAATGGTTATACTATTATAATTCAAAGAAAAACTTGATTTCAGTAAAATCATGAGTATGAAAGTATTGTACTTCCAATAGTATAAGAATACCTAACACCTGATTTTTTTACTACCTGAACTGAGGCAATACATGTTTTTTTGGCTCACTAGATCTCGTAACATTTGACATCTGATTCATTTTTAGTTTCTATGTAAAGCCACCCATGACCCTTTCAGACTTGACACATCAAAGCTGTTGTTCTGGCGAAGAAGCTCAAGAATATCATAGGGACGATTTTGACTCTTAGTATATATCTATCGAAATTCTAGACCAAGGTTTGAATACAAAGAAACGATAGGTTGCAACGTGAGAGGAAGCTAGATTTCTTTCTCATTAATTAGTGACAAGTGAATTGGACACTTCGTACTCCTGGAAACTAGTCAATATATCCGTAAGTTATCACCAATGTAGAATTTGAAAAGATCCAGTCGACGTAGTTGATATAGGTGGACTATCGGAGGTAATTCCGAAATTTCTCAAACCGCCTACGACAAAGAATAATGGCATAAGAGCATTAATGAGGTAAGCTTTTCATGCAAGGAGAATTACACTTACTAATTCATGCATGTGCGTACATACATAAATGCCCAATTATGGAACATGCAAAGCACCAGCCACTTGGTGTTGCTGGGGATTTCCTCAGTTTAACTCCGTTACGGCTCATACTGAAGTTCACACTGTTCAGGATTGGCATTAAATTTAATAGAAGCTACATGAAATTTTCAATGCTTTTTTATTCAACCTTTGTAATTAAATGATTTCAGGTGGAGAGCATTTTTTGATCAAATAAATGCTCAGTCAGATAAATGATTTTTGATTTGGTCATGAAGAAAGCTTAGTAAAAGGCAACCGTTACAGTTCAAACTTTTCGCACCTGGCATTTTGACATAGCCACAGAGAAACGTACACAAAAAGTTTATTTCTGTTTACTTACGCTTTGAAGTTTTGTAAAGAAATGATATTAAGTAGGCATTAACAGTGAGTGTTATGTCATTTTTACATCGAAAAATACAGTGTTACAGGGAATTGAATCGAGTTTTTCTCCTAGGTATACTAACGTAGGATTTGCTGTTAAGTTTTTTTCTCTTGAAATTCAACTCATTCAGGTTAATGGTTTTGCTGCTTACCAATCTTGAAATCAACGCAATATTCATGATAGTAAGAAAATTATCAAGTTGTAAAATACTGAAAGACTTGACCTTTTTTTTTCTGTTTATATAAGCAACCAACAAAGTGGATTGGATTGCCAACTTATTTTAAATAGCTGAGTAGATTTCTTTATTATCATTGATTTATTCTAGGTGGAGGTATATTGTTGAAGTTGTATAAATGATAAAAAAAGGGAAAACTTTATTTGAGAAACAAATGGGTACGTGAAATTAAATAAAAAAAGAGGGGGGAAGTCACCATATGTAATCGCAGAGGGAGGGAGACGCACAGCAACAAACAACTTCGAAAATATGTTTTCAGATATATGCCATAACAAAAACTAAAACAAAGAAAAAGGATGAGAGAAAAATACTGGATAAAAAACAATTGTTTATTCAAACAGTAGGCTGTCAAACTACCTGCTTAGCAATGAAATAATAAAAGCAAAATGTAATACCATAAAGGAATTGACACCCCTCTATTTGAGACAACCAAAAAGAAAGACGTCCACAACTCAAACCCTAGATACAAAGGAGACTAAAGGTAAAAGGTAACAAAACAAAAAAGTATGGAGAAGGCAAAAATTAAAACAAACACAATGGCGAAAACATGAATCATTATAACGTTAAGTATAAGTAGTTGGGGATGGTCACAAATCCATTTCACCTGCAACTTCGTCATCGTCATCATCTTCATCCATCTCACCATCAAGACTACTTAATTCATCATCATCGTCATCATCATCAGCTTCACCCTTGGCATCATCTCCATCATCATCCTCACCAAATTTAGACGTTTTCATTGCCTTTGGATCTGCGTACTTCTTGACGTACAGTTTGACTTTTTCAAGATACAAGTTTTTATCTCTCATGTATAAAGAACTAGCATCTCCGTTCAACGGATCAGCAGCGTTAGGGTAGTTTAATAGTTGTGGTAGAAATGTATCAAAAATATTAAAAATGTCAAACATTGGCGACCAGGTTTGATTAATAACATCAAGACAAACAGATCCTGATATTTCATCAATGTTTGGGTGGAATATTTTATTTTGGAATCCAATAGATGGCGATTTATAAGGGTATTGATCCGGTAATTCAACATGCACTCTCCACATTCCACCTTCATACGGAGATTCTTTAGGTCCTTGGAAGTGAACATAAAATTCTTGCATGTTGTCATCCACTAGATTAACTTCGTAATCACTCATTAGCCTATTTTTACAATGTTTGTTAGTAACTCAGATATATTTCCTGGCAAAGGCCATCTTAAGCAGCATAGTGGTTCAAATAATACTCACAGTTTCATAACATCACTTTCAATTCTTCTTTTTGGTGAACTATATTCAAGTGTAAAGGTTGGGAAAAAAGAGTCAGTATGGTGTAAACTTCCTGGAATCTCTCCCGGTATATCCAAGCGATAAGCCAGACATTTTGCCTGTGTGAGCTCGCCGGCTAAAAACAATACGTACCTCATTCTTCAGTGTAATAGATAGGTATAATGCTTGGATAGTTTATTATAATGCTTGGATAGTTTAGTATATTAGTAACAGAATCTATTGTCTAGTTGTATCCAAAACTGTAGAAAAAACCCTGCTCGTGAAAGGTGTGATTAAATGTGATTTAAATAATATGTATATATATATTTGGAGAATTTGATGGGGTTTCAAAAAAGATAAGAGGCTTTTTTGGACACTGCCATTGCGCAAAACGGGTCTGTTGATTAAGTCTCGTCTTTAGCATCAAACAGAGTCCTGTACCATTTACAACTGATAGTTCATAGATCACAAATTGTAATAATAAATTAACAAAAGATAGATGAACGTTTACTAACATTCATCGTCTAAAATACAGAACGAATAAGGAAAATAAGATTCGCATCTATCTACATTGATTCATTTCCAGGTTGAGGTTGCCTTCAAACCACTGCAGGTGTTTCGGTTTCTTTAACTTCCTCAGTATTGCCCTGTTCTTTTTTATCATAAACAGAAGTAGTAGCCTTCTCCATGTCCTTCTGTTCTTCATTTTCCTTGCCATTTGCCTCTTCGTCTTTCACTTTTTCTTGTTCCTTTTCGGCTGTTTCACTATCATCACCTTGATCCTCATTTTCCTTTGTTTCTTCTTCTTCTCCTTCTTCTTCTTCTTCTTCTTCTTCCTCTTCATCCTCTTCCTCTTCCTCTTCCTCGGGTTCAGGAACTTCGACTTTCCTCTTCTTATACGCAGAACTAGTGTATTCAACTCCATTAAACACCGCAGGTTTAGTCAATCGGTAATAAATGGAACTGTTATAGTTATCTTCAACCTCCTTTTTATTTTCCTTTTCCAGCCCATCGACATCATCTTCACCTTGTCCAACATTTAAATCCAAATTATCAAGTGCTAAATTACCCTTAACTTCATAAACCAACTTCTTAAATTCATTAATGTACATATTGAAAATCTTATCGTTTGCCAACCTCAAGTTTTCATCAGTCGGGTTCAAAAATTCTTTCTCTAATTGACTAATCATATTATTTAGCTTTTCATTATCTAAATCCTTACCAAACAAGCCTTGCTTATCATCTTCAGCATCATTCTCTAGTTGTGAAATCTCATTTGTTAAATTACTAATCCATTTCTCAAGATATTCAGATTCAGTCTTATCATCTTGGTACTCATCATTTAGCGTGTCTTTTAGACCTAAGCCAGTAAAGATGTGTTTTTTCTGTTTCACCAAGTTGAATAAATCAAGAAGGATTTCATTCTGTAGTATGTATTTTGATGCGACGTCTGATTTCAGAGTGACTGTTGATAAACCGTCTTTTGTTGAAATGTGTTTTATTGCTGATGGATCACTATAAGACATGCTAAATATTATCTATGATTAAGTACTCCTTAAAGATGTTATTCCTCTCTAAGGGTGTAAAAGTCTGTTTGTATTGTGCATCAGTATAACAAACTCAATATATCACAGGTCGCTTATAAAGAAGAGATCTGATTCTCGTGATTTTTCCAAGTCACTGCTACTCGCACGTCACAAACTCTGGCAGTCCATTTCAGCGTGTTCTTCTCCCCACTCTCTTTTTTCAACATTTATCATTATATACATACATTCATTCATTGATAACCGATACCTACAAGCTTGAGACTTAAGTAACAACCAGTTTGAATGAAAAACTAACCCACTTCCATTCCGCTCTCACCACTCAGTATCTAAGAAGGCCACAAAAGAAAATAAACAATGTCAGCGTCTAATTCAGGAACAACAGATTTATTACTACCGATCGATCTCATTTCACTACCTTACAAAATTTACATAACGGATGGGAGACAACTAAAGGGTACTTTAATTTCAATAGATGACCAATCAAACGTGCTACTTACAAATACAATTGAGATAGTGAAAGTGCCGACCCACAACAAAAGCCTCGATGAAAATGATTCAGTGACAATAGAGAGAGAGTTGGGATTGGTTAGTATACCGAAATATACTATTTTGAAAGTATTCGTTGATAAGAAAGAGTACGGTAAGGCTGTGGGCTGGAGGCAAAAAAAGAGCGGTAATTCTGTTGTGCTTTAGATTGGATTAATGATGAGACGAAGGTAGTAGTTTGCCTTATTTTGTTAGTATATATATGAGATATGAAAAGTTGAAAATATATTATGGAAACATGCTTATACTATCTTACACCTCTCATAGTTTCCGGTGTTTGGGTTTGTAAATACATTTTGATTTCTTAATATATAAGAGTAAGTTTCCACTGGATTCAATACATGGAAAATAAGAACAAGGTAAGCGCATCTAACTAGTAATGAACAAAGATAGTAGATATATCGATTGGGGAAGACAAAATGAAGATCGAAAATAAAAAGTTTAAACGAAAAAAATGATTAATAACGATTTGGTAAAGGAAATAAGAGCAAGTGAAAAAAAAACAGTATGACGGTAAACAAGCTGTATTTATATAATTTAGAAAAATAAACAAAACAAAGGGGGAACAATAAAAAAGACAACCAGAGAAACTGAAAAATAAAAAAATAAAATAGCAACGACACAAAACAAAATGAAGAATGAAAAAAGAATAAGAAAACTTGATCCAAAAAGGAAAGTAGATTAATGGAGGTAAACTTGGGGTAGTAAACTTTTAAGAACAACAAGAACAGGGACAATCACAAGGAAAAAAATCTATTCTTCGTCAGACTCACCATCAACACTTGGTGCAACAGACAATCCTCTTAAAGTAACATCGACGTCATCGTCGTAATTACCTTTATTTAGGTTCCAGGATATGTAATCTGTATCGTTTGATTCTTGCAAGGTACCCAAATCACCCGGAGTCATTAATCCATTAGTGTATCTATCCCTAGGAGAGCCAGGAACACTTAAAGGTCTAGTAATCTTTTGCGGGTTGGACTCGAAAGGATTAGAACCTTGGTTGAATTGATCAGGGTAAGCTCTTCTCAATGATAAAGTACGGGCCTTAACATACTCTAATCCCATTCTCTTCCAATCCAGCAAATCACTTAATCTCTCAACTCTGTTTCTTTGGTTAATTCTCTGTCTTCTTGTTTTGCCAACAAAATCAAACATTTGATCACTCAATTGGTTAATGGACTCATCAACTGATTTCATTCTTCTATCAACGATGTAAATACCATAATCTTCAGAGTTTTCAATTAAGTCCTCCATGTAACAACCGAAGCCTGATAAGTTGGTAGTGATCGATGGAATACCCATGACAGTACATTCAGCTGGAGTATAACCCCATGGTTCGTAATAGGATGGGAAAACACCCAAGTGACAACCCCTAACAAATTCATCGTAATCTAGAGCTAAAACAGGGTTAGAAGAGTTTAAGAATTCGGGATGGAAGATAATCTTCACACGATCCTCTTTAGTGTTGAACAGTTGACATTGACGTATTTGGTTCAAAATTGGATCGTTGGCATCGTCAACCATGTTATGTGTGACAATTGGGGGTAAAGAATCCCTCTGCAGAGCAAACATTCTTCTCTTTAAAATAACGCGGTCTGAAGGTCTTAATAAGTCGTCTAGTGCAGGTAATTCTATTTGAGAAGAATTTTGAGTTGGGCTTGGTTGTTGACAGAATTCAAACAATCTCTTACCCATTAAACCTTGCACGTCCTTGATGGTACTTTCTAATTGCTTAATAACAGCCTGACCTCTTAGAGTGTCAACAGTATAAGATTTGGTGGCAGCAGGCATAATGATGAATGCAACAACTGTCATGCTTGAACCAATAGACTTTAATCTGTGGTTTAATCTTGCTAAAGCTTCAATAAAGAAGTCAACACCTTTATTCCTGAACTCATAACGGCCTGCAATGAAAAAGTACAAAGTGTTTTCCATTTTGAAATCCAATTGACCATAGAAATGCCCTCTAACAAACTCGTTGATTTTTTCCTTCTTTTCGGCATGCAAGTTTTGGAATTCGTGAACAGCTTGGAATTTAACAACGTTTAAACCATTTGGTAAAACACCATCAGGCTTTCTCTTCAATAAATGCTCGGATTCATAAGCAGTGATATGAGAAACAGTGGTGAAAACATCGGCAGAATGAGCAGCGGCTCTTTCAATACAATATCTATGATAAATACCACGCTTACCAGCTTCATAGTCAACGTCGAATTTATCCAAGTTGTTGTAGAAGTCAACCGAACCAGCACATAGATATCTACCTAACAAAGTTGCATGGGTAGTGAAGATAGTGGTACAGTCAATCTTTCTTTGCCTACACAAAGGAATTGAAACACCGGCTAACCATTCATGAGCATGTAGAATGATGGCCTTTTCAGTTTCATGGACGGTCAACTCACCAATAAACCAAGCAGTCAGATAACCTAACAAGACAGCATCGTTTGTTTCAGAGTCTGATTCTGGAGCTGGAATTCCAGCCAGATTCCATAAATCAGACTTCCATTCATTTAAGTAACCGCTTGCAGAACCGATATCAAATAAGATGACTCTTGGTGCCCCTTCAATTAACCATCTGCCATATAAATATTTGATACCTCTTTCACTCATCGAATCGAGAGTGGCTTTCAGTGCAGGGTTTTGGACAGGTAACTCTTCAACTTCAACTTGTGCAGATTTATAGTTCAAAGGACCGATACAGGTATAACGGTCTCTGTATTCAGCGACAGTGACGGGAGCTTTCGACTTCAAAACAGAGTAGATACCGCCAACTCTGTTCGCCACTTCTGTGGCAACTTCAAATAGTAAATTGGTTTTAACGTCTCTAGGCATGATGAATTGCAAACTGTATGTATGAGAGTGCAAGAAGATATTAAAGTTTGCTCAATTTAATGATTTTTCAATAATGAATGGTTAAAATTGTGGGGTTCTAGAGGGAAAAGAGAGATAAGGTGATGATGAAGGAGAGTCTATTTTTGAGGGATGGAGAAATGAGAGTTCAAACGTAGGACTGTATATAAAGATGACACAGTAATTGACAATGGCTGGAATAAGTAATTATTTTGGAAGTATTGTATGAGGATAATGAAGAATACAAACAAGAGGAAAAGATGTTTAAGATATAGTAAATCTGGACGAAAAGGAGAAAGACAAAGAGATGGAGATGAAGAGTGGGTTCGCAGAGCAGTGATGTTAGGCGAATTGGGATTAAACTAAGATGATTGATTACATTGTTGGTTGATTACATTGTTGGTTGATTACATTGTTGATTGATGATTGTTTTAGGCAGGCAACAATTTGTGGGGAGACTGGGAGACTGACAGGCAGGTAATAAGCGGGCCGGGATGAGTGACTGGGTGACCGCTAGGAAGAGTGCCGCGAAGGTGGTGCGAGAGGTCGCTCGTGGTGGGGAAGAAGAGAACAATGCGCATGAGATCCTTCGCGTGAGACATCTTAAGATCTGGTCATTGTGATTGTTCACGCTGACAAGGCTGCAATTGATCATTCAAATCTGCACCATTGTCATTTCCACTTACAATCAATTACCCCAGTCGGCCACTTCCTACTCCAACTGCATCTACAACCCTGTCAACTTAGTTTCCATCAACTCATTAATTAAATAGGTACTATTCCCATCCATTCATTAAATCATAATATTTATTATATTCATCAACACGACTATGTACTAAACAGCCATTCGAATCTTCACCCAATAGATGCATATCTATCGGATTAACCAGAAAACTCCTGACAACCAAAATAAGCATGATTATATGCGTCGAATCTTTATTTATATCAACTGGCATCTTCTCGGGTCTCTTCCAGACTCCGAATTTCTTCCGATGACTCCACTTTTCATGTACCTGTAATGTAACCAATCTAGTTGACATTTTTTGGAACTAAGTTATCCGTTATGTTTCGAAACAATTAGGTAAACTAACTTTCTTGTTGTATCTCGAGAAGGTTAACCAATGGAACAATGGATGGCCTACCATGGGCACATTTGAATGGATCCTTGCAACAAGCTAACTTCTTGATCATTTCTTTACATGTTTCTATTCCTAGTTTATCTCCAAACATAACAGAAGTCCTACACGCCTTTGACTTAATAATTTCTTTATAAATTTCAGGCATCTGTGATAAGAAATTCCACCAATCATGTTCTTCGCTCATGCTACCATTATGCTGAATCTTCTTTTTCGTCTCTAAATCATTTAAAAATTCTCTAATACCGTTCAATAGTAAATAGACATCCCCTTTGATTCTTTCACTTATGAATTCCGGTAAATGTGTGATCATAACAATATTCTTAGCGTCATCCAATTCTTTCTTTTCTACCTGAAACTTTATCCCCCATTTACTCAATTGGTTTTCAAATTTAATCATTAGTTCATATTCTTCAACACTCAGTTGTAATATCAAGTACTTCTTTAATTGGATATTAGAATGGTCATTACTTAAAACGGTGCTTTCAATGGTTTCTTTGAACAGTTGTTCAACTTTAATACGTTCATCACATGCATGTTGATCGATAACCAGCAACATTGGTAACCCACTATTTGTTGAGCAATTAAGACGAATTAAGATAAATTTATCGTCAATCTGTTTGATCACTTTACATGTATCCAAATCCAGGGATTTTAGTTCTATATTAAACTTATTTACAAAAAATGGTGATTTGAACGCCAATTCATTCTGATTGACAACTTGGCAGTTATGAGAAGCATATATATTAGGTAAAGACCATTCAGATAGCTTAGGCCTCTTTCTTAACGACCTAAACATCTCAAAGTCGATTAACCCCTTTTCGTTGCTCTCATTATTCTCATTTGTGATAATATTAACTCTACCTTTTAATTCCCTATCGGATATTTTTGATATCAAAGTTGACGATCTTAAAGCAATAGACTCCTTAATATTAACCAAACTCTTGGGTTTCTTCTTCGTTGGGCTTTCCAATGGCTCCCTTTGCTGCTGTTTAGAAAGTGGGTTCACCGTCATGCTGAAAAACAAATCAACAATTTTCAATAGCATTGGAGTAATAATTTCCAAATGCTTACTGCTGAAACATGACTTTGTTGGGTCCTGAAGCAAATCAGAAACTTCATTACAAGAACTCTCCACCATAAATATGAAGACAGGATTAGTTGAAAATGGTCTACCCCAAATCTTGGAAGGTGAATTCTCTTTACTGTTGATATGGTTGAATCCAAAGTTCTGTTTATGAAATCTCTTGTTGATTTCTTTCATCAACTCTTCATTTAGCAATGGTCTGTTGTTAAGAAATACATACTGTTGTGACTTGGATTGTTTGGGATTCAGCCCTATAACTACTTTAACTTTGTACTCTTTGAAATTTGCATCGAACTTTTCATATTCTTCAATTGTGGATTTCCCATACAAAGACCTTAATAGTGAAACTTTTGATCTCATAAAATCACTTGATTCTTCTTTAGAAGCGCCGACAATATTCATCACCATTTGTTTCTCAGGTCGATTGTTCTCCTCAGCTCTGTAAACGTTAACAGTGACCCTAGGTTCATTGATCAAACTTTCAAATAAAACCTTACGTAAATCGGCCAGTATACTAGCCCAGCTCAAATTCTGTAATTGTTTCTTACGAACAGGAATAGTGTCAAATAAATCAACAGCGTTGAAAACGACGCCGGAACTCTCATTTAAACCAACTGAGTTTGGGTTTAATCTAGAAATACCACCTTTCCTCTTCTCACCAACAAAGACGCTTCTGAAGCAAGAATTGTACTCTAAAGCCTTTGCCACAACTGAACAAGTAGAGGATATCTTCAGGATGGAATTAATTGCTTCACCACGAAACCCAAAACTCTTGACGTTTTTCAACTCGTTGAGGCATTCTCCATTGCCCAACTTAGAAGTAACGAACCGCTCACCAACAATTTCTAGCTCATCAGGAGTCATCCCACACCCATTGTCTTGTACTCTAACATTTGTTCCTGAACTTGAATGGGTGATTGTGATTGTAATTAGAGTTGATCGTGCGTCGACACTGTTTTGAACAAGCTCTCGAAGGACGTCTTTTAGTGAGTTGATTGTTATTTGACTTCGAAACAGATAGTCAAAATTTTCTATTTTCTTTATCCTTGATTCCATCCTCGCTAATACTTTAGCATGGGGTATTTATGTTCTGTGTGCCTTCGTAGTGTTGGGAAGTTAACAAAAGGAATAATAGTGAACTGACTGTCTTGCACTATTACTTCTCCGTACCACAATACTAAAAAGTATTTTACTACACCGCCTTGATCTTATGACAAGTCATTTACTAAAAAAGGTAATTAACTAATCTGAAGTCCATAAATAAATAAACGATAGTAAACCTTTTTCTTATACAAAAAAATGAAATGAATAAGTTCCAAACAAAAACAAATGAAATGAAAAAAACAAGTTTGTCTATGCAGACAAGAAAGCTTTTATATAAAATAAAAAAGCGAAAAAGTATCTATACACACAACTATCATTTCACTTCTTCAATAGAGACAACATCGGCCATGGGTTCCATACTGCTCGTAGAAAAGGCAGTTGGGGGTAAAACACCACCTAATAACTTCAATTGATCAATCATATTAAACAACTCCAAGTACAGAGAGTCTAAAGCTGCACGATTCAATCCACCCGTCTCTTTGGATCCGCAAACTTTTCTCATTGTTAAAACGGCAACACAATTTTCAATTCTAGTAACCACATGATTGATAAAGATGAATAAGTCTGATTCAACGTTGGTCAATTGATTAGCCACACCGTCTTCAGTTTGTTTGGACAATTCTTCTCTGTATGACTCGTCACTCCTTTGTTTTGATGGCCCCATTGCTGTTTCGTTCAAATATGAGCAAATCAATTCTAATCTTAATGAAAGTTTTCTCAATCTCCAAATTGCCTGGGTAGTCAAGCCTATAGATATTAACTTGTTAGCTTTGCTATCAACTTGTCCACTGCTTGTAGTTTGCACTGTCAGTCTTGCAGCTAAGTGCTTAGGGAAGATTAACCAAATTTTTTCAGGAGTTTCTAAACCCTTTAACTTCTTAGAACCAATAGCTTCTTCAACCCAGCCAATTTGTTCCAATTGACTCATTTGACCTTCCAATATTTGGCCAAGTGTTTTAGAGCCATAAGCGGTAGCCAAATCCTCACCTTTAACAAGAACTTTTTGATGCAGACTTTTTAGTCTTTCAAATTCGAAATAGAAATCAGTACTCATGGTAATTTGACCACCGTTTGCAACGGAACTAACTCTTGAAGCTCTATTCACCATTGGACCGAAATAGTCCATTCTCTTGGTAACAATATCCCTTTCACAAACAGGTCTACCCCAATGAACACCCATTCTCACAGATAAACCTCTGTAAATAACGGTTTCCGTTTCATCCTTAATTTCGAACCCTTGCTCACTGGCAATGATCTCAGCTGGCCATTCAAGAGTGCTCAACAACTGCGATTGAACTGTGAAACACCATAGCAGTGCACTTGTTGGAGTTGGGAATGAAACCATGAATGCATCACCTTCAGTTTTCACTTCGTAACCACCAATAATTCTCAATTGTCTTCTCATGATAGCATTGTGGACTTTAATGGCAGATCTCATAGCAACTGGGTAGGTGTCCCATAAAACAGTTGAATTCTTGATATCAGTAAAGACCATCGCAAGCTCACCGGTTGGTGGTTCAATTTCTTCGTCTAACTTACGTAAAATGGAATCTTCCGGTAGGGAGCCTCTTTCCTGGTGTTTTTGTCTCACTGTAAATTGCCGTAACGATAAAACAACAGCAGTGGCTTTATCTCGTGCACCATATGAAATAGCAAAATCACGAAGCTTTTCAGCAGCTACACCAGGGTTGGATTTTTCTTGTCTAATTATATCAGCAGCAAGATCGTATGGGACCTTCTTCCAAATTTCAGAGGTGGCAATAGCAATCATTTCTTCACTTTGAGTTAATTTGAATTTGGAAATACTTGGAGATGCATTGATATGAGGGATCAACTTGAAGAAACCAACAGCTCTTGAAATATCAGAAACTCCATCAAGGTAACCATCTGTGGTAACGTAACCACCCGACTCTCTAATTCTTTCATATTCCTCAGGAGCGTAAGGTTCATGCTTTGTAGTCAATACCTGATACTCACCATCTGATTTAGTCATGATACCCATAGTATCACCAATATTGGCAACGTATAAAACATCACCCTTGATATAAATAACGGTGGCACAACAACCTGTTAGACTATCTTGTTCTAAGGTTAATTCATCAGTTGTCGTTGTTCTGTGGGCAGCAGCAGAACTGAAAGTTGATGACTGATCTCTATTTATCAAAATGTTCATCTCAGAATTCATCGTTAAGAATGCACCTCTCAATGCATCCTCCACTTTCTTTTCTGGATGTCCTGCAACTTCAGAAGTTCCAACATTCTCTAATTCTTTGGTTAAGTGGATTTGGAAAGTTTCTTGAATAATCTTGGAAATTCTATCACCCATTTCATCGGAACAGTTCTTACCGTCATAGATGGTAATCAACATTTCATCCGGTTGACCTCTGAACTTCTCAATAACGACATCTCTTGTCGTCAAATGAGATTTCTTTTGACCTAAAGTATCAGAAATACCATAACCAAATTTGCCTAATTGAGAAACAGTGGATCTTACTCTGACATCCACACCTTGATCAGGAACGGCATCGGTAGTGATAGTAACATCCATTAAACCTAATAGCTTCAACTTCTTCAAGACCAAGAATGAATCCAACGTATCTTCAATACCTTCTCTCTTATGTTGTGGTTTAATTTCCAATCTTTTATTGCCGGAGAAATTCAAATAGTTGAGCTCTGCATTTTGACACCAGTTCCAATCGTACGGAATGTTACCGATGTTATACTTTAAGTTGTTGGAACCAACATCCAAAGCTGTCATGTTCTTAATCTTTGATAATTCAGCAGGCAACGTATGGAATCTGTTACCGTTTAAATGCAACGTTGTCATATCACTGAATGAATCGAAATCTTCAACAGGTAATGACGATAAATGGTTCCCTGACAAATATAGTGCCTTCAAACTTGATAAATTACAAAGGTATCCGGGTGGAATATCGAATAGTTCATTATATGACAAATTCAAAAATTCTAAATTCTTAAACACTGAAATCGTTTGAATAACATTGTCGGAAAACTTGTTGTCGTTCATACTTAGAATCTTCAATGATTTTTCTAATCCATAGAACATATCCTTGTTACTGTTACCTGTTGCACTACCATGAATCATCATTCCAGCTGATGAAGAAGGTGATCCAAGGTCCGACCCTCTACGTTTAATGGCACTTAAACTGAATGGTTGCTGTGAATGTAATAAAGGTTGTGCGTTTCCACTCTCTTCAAGTGATAATGCCTCATCATTCATGCTTTCAGATGGTTGAGAGCTCAGCAAGAATTGCTGAACCTGTTGTCTTTGTTGAGCATTTTTCATAGTACTGAATCTAGCCAGGTTTTGAATGCCGTTGAATGGTGATAAAGATTCTGGCGGATCAGGAAAAGATTCCAATAAATTGGAAGAAATGTTCAAATACTCCAAAGCCTCCAAGCTCCAGATATTTGATGTTAAGGTACTGATATTGTTTAAATGTAAATCCAAATATTTCAATTTTGTTAATCTGCCAATTGCATTTGGTAATGCTATCAAATTGTTACCGAAAATAGAAAGATATTGTAAATGCTTCATTCTTGAAATTTCGTCAGGTAACGAAACAAGATGATTGTTATCCAAAGTTAGTTTCTCGATACTTGGTATCATTGAAACAAAGGAACAAGAAGTTAATTTGCCCTTTGAGAAATCGACAATCTTGAGTTTGGTCATAACTTCAAGAAACTTCACATATGTCACTGGATTGATGTTCAACTCAACTTCGAACAAATTATCAGCACTACTAGTGAAAACAGAAATGTTGTTACCTGTAGCTCTAATAACTTCTAATTTAGGTAAATCTTTCAACGAATCAATTGAGTCGATTCTATTGAAACGGATATCAAGCTTGATTAAGGATGAAAATCTACTGAAAAAATCAGGTAGTTTCTTAGCCAGCTTGTTAGCAGATAATTGTAAGACTTCCAAATTTGTTAAGTTAACCATCGATTCAGATAAACCTACAATTGAATTATATGATAAATCCAATACTTTCAACCCACTAAGCATTAAAACAGGTTCAGGTATGGCTTTAATTCTATTACTTGATAAGTTCAAAGTACTCAAGTTTCTCAATTCTGCAAATGATGGAGGTAAATTGGATATCCTGTTACAAGCCAAATTCAAACTTGTTAAAGTTTGAAGCATTGAAATCTCATTTGGGATTTGTTTAATATAGTTGACATCTAAATCTAGCTCCTTTAACCTTGGTGCATAGACGACGCACGTAGGGAACTTTGGATTACCACATCCGGTGATATTTAAGGTCAACAAATTTTTGCAATCATGCATAAATTCTTTTGTGAATTCAAATGACGGATTTTGTGAAACGTCCAAAGAAACAATTGGCTCAGCATATAGAAAGTTTGGAATGTCCTGTAAGTTCCAGTTTCTTAAATTCACATTTTGCGGGTTGATCATTCTTCTTTTTTCTTTACTGATTAGTTCAACACCCCTGTCTTGAACAACAAACTTAAATAAGAATCCTAAATCTGTTCTTTCGATGTAATCTAAGTTATCTCTCTCACTATAGCCGTATAAAAATAACATGTTTCTTTGAATCTTCAACGGTTTTTCATCGAATGATAATGTTCTAATCAAACCACCACACTTCAACACAAGGATATGATCGTCTTCAAATTTCAAAAATCTCTTTCTCCGTAGCACATCCAAGATATCTTTACAAGTAGTATCCAAAGTACATGGCAAGACAGAGCTTTTTTCACCCCTAAAAATACGAACGGAAGATCGAGCTGCACCTTTCAACTCTTTAGCATGGTAAACATGTTGGTGATGATGGTGATGATGGTGGTGGTGATTCTCAGTGGTCTGTTTTAGCGGTGTTAGCTGTGGCTGTGATGGAGATTTCGAATCAAGTTTGGTGGCGGTTAACGATGGGGCAGATAGTTTGAACAAGTTTGGTGCACTTTCAGATTTACTTTTTATATTAAGAGGGCCATTCATACTTGAAGTTGGAGGAGGGGAAGATGACATTGATGGTGCAGTACTCATTTGCAGGGAGTTATTAATCCCAGTTGAAGAGGTGTTGATTTGGTTTTCGGAACTAGAATCTGTCACCGAATTCGATGTTGACGAAGTTGAACTTGTACTTGAGTTCGACCTTGAGGACGACATTGGAACTGAAGTTCGAGCAGTAGTTCCTGGAACAACACCAGTTAATTCCTCGTTTGTTGTTTTCACTTTCCAGCTTTCTGGAGCTCTCCAACTTGGTCTTTCGAATGAACCCACCTGTGGAGAAAAACTTGCCATTGATCCCATTCTAGACATGCCAACATCGGATAGTCTTGTAATTTCAGAAATGTCTTCATTATCGCTATTCAAATCAATACCAAATGGTTGTTGAAACTTGATTTCGGATTTCGATTGTTCGCGTCGTTGTTGAGGTATTGGTGTTGAAGACTGGGATTCACTAGGCTCTTGAGGTCTTTCTTGTACTGTCTCTGTAGGGTTTGGATGGGATGATGATAATGATGGTGATGGAGGAGGCTGTTGGTGAATTCTTTGTGGTAGAGGTACTGATTGTTGAAGTTGTGGAGGTATAGGAGCAGAAGTAGTATAAGAAGTAGATGATCTTGGAGGTTGCGGTAATTCTTCCTGTATTAAGGGACTCTGTGGTTCCACATACCTTGACTCTGGTGCAATCTGTGGATGTTGTTGTTGTTTGGTAAAAGTTGCACTATTCTTCAATCCTCCATTTAGATCATCAGGGTAACCACTGCCATTATCGGAGAAAAAACGAAAGTGTGGATGATTATTTTCCGGTTCCGGTTTCCTACCTGATAGGCGACTTAGTTGTGCAGAAGAAGCAGAGCCTCTCTTTTTTAGATAAGCATGATGGGTGGTGGGTTCACTTTCTCTTCTGGATGGAATAAATCGATTCAATAGAGCTGTTGGCCTTCTTGATTTTTTTATTTTAGATGCAAGTGTAGAAGATTTGTCCACTATTGTACTGGACCTAGACGGTTGGGAAAAGTGGGAATAGTTTGGACTTTGTTGTGAACTTGAAGATCTTCTAGGAGTTGTTGAAGACTCAATAGTAGATGGAGGAAGTGGTATCGGCAATGGAAAAGGTGTTTGAGTTAAATCGTTTGAAGCAAATGTGGGGGTGTTTAAGCCCCTCGGAGCAGCTTGCGTAATTGGAGGAAGTGGAGATTGTTGTTGTGAGCTTGAAGGAGAGATAGGTCCGGTAAAGGCTCTTGAAGGGTGTCTTGTGGAAGTTGGAGAGTGAGAGCCAGAACCCAAAGAATTCAGAGAATCATTTCTTGAATCCACGTAAGAATCAGGGAATAATGGTTTTGTATTTTCAAAGTTCTCATCAATATACCTTGAGTTGAATTGCGGGGCGTTGTTGCTATTTGGAAGATTATGTTGATGATTGGTATTGATTGGTGTCTCATTTGACAACTGATATTGGGTGTTGTGCAGAGGAATTTTATTCTGTGTCTGTGGAGCCCCAGAAGAAACCATTTTAAAACAATTGGCGTAACAGTCTGATGTCTCTTAAAAAAAAGAAATACGTCTTTCCGAAAACGAGTATAATTATAAGCCTAGTTTTTTGGAAGGATAAATGTTTCTGCTTGCAAACTTGAGCAGTTGTATCAGTGGATATACAACCAAGAAACAACTTACAGCAGGTTGAGTTTATTTTATTTAGGTCTTTGGTGCGCCACAGCAAACTGGAGTGGATTTTGTATTTGCTTTACCAGCCACATTGATCCGCCTTTGCCCAAAAGCGGATTTTGCAAACACTGAGGTTTTATTTTACTTATCTGCTGAGCTGATGGATCGTTTAAAACAAAGGAAAGTGGGTGGGAGGTTTGGTCCTTTGTTCTTGTCCTCTTGTCCTCTTGTTCTCTTACCATTTTGATCTCACCGCTCTTATTTTCCTCATTTGAATCGCGTTTTGGGGCCTTTTAGGAATAAGTACTCTTTGTTGTCCAACCTTACAAAGCACTCTACTCATCGAACTTCCGGTTGATACCCTGTCCAACATTGTTTTAATTTTTTAATATCACTGGGTCTTGAAACATATACTACTTCATCAACTATCACACGTTCTGTATCACTACCTTCTATAATACTGATTAACTTGTTATTTTCAGTGTTTGACCTTTCCTTTGAACATTCTTGTATTCTCAAATCGGTTTTCACTCCAAAAAGGTGTAACATCGCAAATTACCTCGTAGCCTCTGATCTGCTCTACAAGGCCAAATTTTACCCCATATCATTTATTATTAATAAATATTACGGTTATTTTTACTCGGATCTCATTCAGTGTCCTTTCATATCAAATAAAGTGGTGGTAGTGTTTTTGTCTGTGTTTGAATATGAGAAATTAATTTCCATCTCTAAATTTCAATCTTTCAAGCAATTAATGCATCCAGAAAAGCTGCTTCATTGGAAAAAAATCAAAAATAAGGAATAAAAGACAAATAAAATATAATACACCTTGAATTAAACCCTCAAAACTATAGCGAAATAAATACACCATCTGTTTTTGCCTCTGTTAATAAATCAAGATGTTAGGTAGTTTATTTAAGAGAAGGGAATCCTACAACAAAAGCACCACAGTTGATTCTTCATCTTCAAGTCCCACAAATTCATTACCACTCAACTATTCATCTCATTCATATTTACATCATCCATCTGCAAGTGTATCAAATAATTTCGCTTCGTACAATGCTTCATTGAACTCACCATTCATCATCAATGGTAACGACGATAGCTACACTGCTACTTTGTTATATGGCTCAAATTCCATCCCACAGCCCGCCTTCAAACTATCCGACAAAACAAGTTGCTCTAGACTGTTAATTTTACAAGATGGAGGAATACGGCACAAGCAAACTTTGTTTGATTCTGCAATAAGTTCCCAGCATACAAATTCTGGTACAACGCTGCAATCACTGAATTCATCAGAATCCTCATTTCCGACTAATCCTGTCAATGCGCCTTCTTTAAATAAATCCATATACCATTCTGTCAATGAATTATCAGGCTACATGTTTGGTTACTATGGAATTTTGATTAATGAAACAACGTCTGCTACCAAGTTTCATTATTTACCTCCGTTGCCATCAATGCCTAAATCTGTTTTGGTTACTCGTTTATTCTCATTGGATCCAACGTTCAAACCAAGGAAACCAGCGTTTGATAATCCTGATGATTATTCTGATTGGGCCGTTCAACCTTCAGTACACAATGATGATTCTTTAAACTCTAATTCCGTCCAGGGCTCGACAAGATATGCTATAGGTTTAGTGATTCCGATCTCTAATACCGAAAACTCAATGAAAGATATAGTTACTGATAACTGGGATGAGATTCTAAATCAGCTGGTGAAAATTCAAAAGCAAGTTACTGATAAGTTAAGATTGTTACAAATATCCCAAAGAGCTGTTAGAAAACCTGGATCTCTGCAACCACATCAGTTACAACAGCCACAACAGCAAACTCATAAGTCTTGTAATATTGGCACTACTCATGGCAACATCCCGAAGAAGCTGTGCTTCCCTGTACATTCCTTACAAAATGACTATGATATTCACCAATCGTTACAGTTGTTCATAAGATCACTGATATTCCTAGTGGAAACTCCAAGATTGTTCATTTCGTTACAAAATTCGGATTATACATTGATTCATTGGGCCTCAACGGTGGCAGCGTGGTTAGAATTGAAGGATGGTAGACAAACAGCTTCATTACCATCGGCTGCTGAAATCTCACCTCCCGAGATGAGATCCCCTTCCCCATATTCAGCGTCACAATCCAATTCTCATCCTTTGAGCGCTTCTTATTTGTCTTCTTCGATATCAGCAACAGCACAAACAACGATGTATCCACCAACTGGTTTACGTGGTCTAAAATTTTTGGCAGCTTTAATATCAGTCTTGATACCTATTAGAAACCAAATAATTGAAAGACCAACTCACAAAGCCAAGGCTGTTGTCACTAGAGTTGTTATTATCACCGGTAACCCAATTGTTTCACAGAAATTAATTTTCATACTCGCTGGGCTAATAGGTTATGAATACTTCCAATTTATGGTCGGAGATGATCCCGCTAGCTCAGCTGAAAGTACTCAAGGTAGCTCTGTATCAGGTGGCAATAGTACAATAGTGAACCAAGTCCTTGCTCCAAAATCATCAACAAATACTTTAAATGACAAAAATACGGCTAGTGATAAGAATATTAATAGCATACCAGCAGCCTTTTTGAAGAGACAAGATCATGGAAATGATGATAATGATGTTGTTGATGATGCAATTCTATTCACCAAACCGATTCCAATTCTAAGACAAAACAGTGATATGGATACTTCATCGAATTCGTCATCATTATCACCAAATAACTATCAATCAAGTTCTATCACCAAAGGATGGGAGATCCCAACCAAATCAACGATTTCGTCCTCGCCCGTCTACAGAAATTTAGAAACAGCCAAACCAGAACGTCCCATTCAGAATCCTCACGTTCGTCGTACATCTTCATATGCATCCTTACAAAATTTATCAACTTCGTATAACTCACAAGCGACACCATCGTCATCTTGGAGAAATTCTCATTTTGGCTCATTTGTTGATAGGTTACGTTTCAGTTCAACAAGTGGTAACAATATTCCTGTGGGATCATCTTTAGGTGGTAGCACTATCACTAGTGGGCTGATGCCACAGGGTTTCAATAATGTTAGCGCAATCACTAACGATGGTTTAAATCCGTCCATTAGTAACGAAACTACAGTGTTTATGACTCCATCACCATCTACAGAATATGAAGACTATCCATGGAAAGTGTCCTCGCCGTCAACCACTCCTTCCAATTCTGTGCATAGGTTATCAAAGGCTATTTCCGCAATGGAATTGAACTCCACTTTCAACAATGCTGGTACTTTTGGCCTTGGTGGTCATGCTAGTTATAAATCGTTCGGTAGGATGAACAATAACAACAGGTTTTCTGCTAAAGATACTGTCAACGTTGAAAGAACTTCAACTTCGTTAACTTTGCATGATCAATTAATCGATTTGAAAATCAAAGATAAGATTAATAACATCATGAACCAAGATTTGAACTATGAAATTTCTGTGGAGAACGATATTAAGGTATTGACGCTGCCACCAGTTGTATCCCCATCACCATCTTCTAGCAATGACAGTCTAAGAAAAAATGGAAGGCTCCCGCTGTTGACTAGTTATATTGAACAATACAGACCTGAATTTTCATTAATGTCATGTCCTCAGCATCGTAACTTGGAGTCCCAAATCATTGAATCTATGAAAAATGATATCTGCAAACTAGGGCCAGGCTCTAAAACCCAAACGTTTTTGATCAATTTAAGACAAAGGGAAATCAAACACATTGAACTAGATCACCCGTCGTCAGCAGCAATGACGTCACAATATGGCTCTGTTTCACCATGCTTATCATCTTTGAAGCCAACAACAACAAAAATATTTTCACCATCGATGAAACAGAGATCTGATATTCAACAGCAACAGCAGCCTTCATCAATGTTATCAACTTCTATGGCATCAACTTCCTCATCATTCCTATCTGGCTCGAATATCAATCCAAATAATGGAAATTCTCAACAAACACTCAAAGATCATGTTAATAATCAATTGGTTGATGAATACGATGCTAAATTGAACAATATTTCAGAACTTGTTAATCGCATAAATTATGTGAATTCCCTCAAAACAAACGCTAATACTAATGGCGATTTGACCACCAATGGCGTCATCCATGAAGATTCGGTGTATGATGGATTGCCATCATCAAAAGAGGCCACTAAGGATTCTGATTCTGACAATACGAATAATGGTAATAAAGATTCTGATTCTGGTGAGTTCTGCGAAGCTGATGGTTGTGAACAAATCAGATTATTGATTGAACAGATGCTTGAGTTGTCATCTTGCTCAACAACACCCTAATATACTTATTTTCTATACTTCTTACCAACTATCAACATATATTTCTTGTATATTTTACCCATATAACTACTACATTACCCCTTTAATATATTAATTCACATAATATATTTTAATTAATTCCATTCCTAGTATTTATTTACACTATTTACAAGAAGACTCTATTCCCTTCTCAAGAATGATTGGTATGCGTCATTAGCAATATTCACATTACCAATACTCTTCATCATTTTCTTACCTTCTTTCTGTCTCACTAACAACTTCTTACGTCTCGAAACATCCGAAGCATGCAATTTAGCCAAAACGTCCTTCCGTCTAGCTTTAATCGTCTCCCTAGCAATAATTCTATTGTTTGCCTTAGCTTGGATAATAACCTCAAACTGTTGGATCTTTAAAAATTCCTTCAACCTCGTCACAAACGCCTTTGCATTTCGTTCTATTTGGGATCTATGCAAAACTGTAGACAACGCATCGATACTGTTACCATTAACCATCAATTCCAACTTATGTATATCCGAAGGTCTATACCCAGCATCCTCATAATCCAACGAAGCGTAACCTCTGGTTATACTCTTCAATCTCCCGAAGAAGTCATCGATTAATTGCGATGTGGGGATCAAGTACTTCATCAACGTTTGTCCGTTGGACAAATACTGTAAATCAACTTGTTCACCACGGTTATGGTCACATATCTTCATGACGGCACCCGTATATTCAGCAGGAAACGTCATTAGGGCCTCCACATAAGGTTCACTGAAATGCGTAATACCCAATTTCTTATTAGCATCAGGGAAATCATCAGGGTTGGAAACAACAACTTCCTCACCGGTGTTATAGTGGATCTTGTAGGGAACTGTAGGCGCCGTGATAATCAAATTCTTACCATGTTCTTTCTCTAATCTGTCTTTGAAAATACTTGCGTGCAACGACCCTAGGAATCCCAATCTCCAACCTTGTCCCAATGCATTCGATGTATCCCTTTGGAAAGTCACGGATCTGTCATTCAAGAACAAATGCTGTAAACTTTCTTCCATTCTTTTGAAATCAGTACCGTCTGCAGGGAACGCACCCACGAACACCATTGGTTTCGGTTCTTCAAAACCAGCCAATGCTTCCACTTCTGAACCAATATTAATCAATGTGTCACCAACAAAAGCTTCTTTAGCGTCTTTGAAGCCAGGGATTAGGTACGCAACTTGGCCAGCAACTAGTTCAGGCATAGGTATTCTGCCAGGATACATGATACCAACTTCTCTAACTTCGTACTTCTCGCGTGTTCTCATGGATTCTATCTTTGTACCCTTCTTCAAAACACCGTCAACAACATTAACTAGCATAATCACACCAACATAAGCATCATACCAAGAATCAACAATCTGAGCACGCAATGGAGCATCACGCTTACAATGTGTTGGAGGTGGGATTTTTTCAATGATTGTAGGTAGTAAACTTTCGACATTCAAACCAGTCTTAGCACTCACGTGGACTATGTCGTTTTTGGCAAGCTCAAATGTTTGTTCGATTTGATCCTCCGCTTTGGGGATATTGGCATGATCCAAATCAATCTTATTAATCACTGGTAGTAACTTCAAATCCATAGAATATGCTAAATAGAAATTAGCCACCGTTTGGGCCTTGATACCCTCAGATGCATCAACTAATAACAATGCACCTTGGCATGAAGCATACGATCTAGACACTTCAAGACGGAAATCAACATGGCCTGGTGAATCAACTAAGTGGAATAAATAATCTTCACCGTTGAAATGGTACATCATAGACACAGTTTGTGCTTTAACAGTAATTCCTCTCTCTCTTTCAACGTCTAATTTATCCAAAATTTGTTTGTTTGCATCACCTTTTTTGATAACACCTGTAGTTTCTAGTAATCTGTCTGATAATGTTGATTTTCCATGGTCAACATGGGCCACAATAATAAAGTTTCTATAGTTTCTCAAAGGGATCTTTGACATTCTTTCAGCCAGTTCTTCATTAGTGCCTGCCTTTATTGGATTGCTCTTATGGTCGAATTTGTAATTGAGGTAACCTTTGTAACCTTTCGTATCTGTTTCTGTTGATGTAGAGTTGTGCTTGATTTGAGAAAGGAATGGCAACGTTAATAGTTTTATAGGAGTGTGACACTTCAATTGACTCGGTATTGTTCGCAAGAACCTTCTTTCCAGATACCTTATCAGCATGGTTGTATTGTTATGTTAGTGAAAGGGAGGATATTTGTCGATTAAAGTATAGTAGAGCCCTTATAAATAGATGTAAACTTGTACCCTTGTATGTATAAAAATATAATCTCTCAATCGATCGATCGGCCAAAAAAATTTCGGGTTCTTAAGAGGATTCTTGTAAAAGCCAGCGATAGCTATCAAGCTCAATAAAGGTGGGTTAGAGGTTAATACTGGATAAGATACGATAGTATGCGTGGTCAAATGTAAAGTGATAGTAATCTTGTTTATACGTGGGAGAAAACGATAGGAGAGGGAAAAATACCCTAGATATATAAATACACAGTAAGAGAAGGGCTAGCACGCAATGACAACTTGGAAACTGAAAATAGTTGAATAGATAGCCATCTAAACAACAGACCGTTGATCTTTACAACAAATAGCAGCAACACTAATTATCTAAAAGTACAATTATGATGAAGGGGAAAAACAATCTAAAATTCTAAAAGGGATTAGTTGTTGTGTTTCAATATAACTATGACAGAATCGCCTCTTAAGAACATCTTGGAAACAAATCTCTCTCTGAGTATCTTTGTCTTCTTTTTGTCTTCAAGGTTTGTTTCATACCAAATCTCTTTGACATTCTCAAGCACCATATTGCAATGTCTATCAAAGGCTTTCACTTTGGCGATCAACTTGTGGTTATTTCTTAAAGATATTATAACTGAAAAGCTTGATTGAATAGCCTGTGTCAATATTTTCAAAGGTCCATAATTGAATTCGTATTCTTCAAGATCTTGTAAATCCTTTTGGGAAAGTTCTGATTTGTGTTTGTTCATTAATTCAGCCATTGTGTCGATTGAACGATTTGATAGTAGTTTATTATACACTGAGTGTGGTGGATGTGAAGAATTGGTGAATTGGAGTTTATTAGTTTGTTGGGAAGTGGCAATTGGTAAATCAATCGTAATTCCAAGATAATTGTTAAGTCTTCAGTAGAATACTATGTATCTATTCAGTAGTATATGTTCCCAATGACTGTAAGTGTATTGATTTAGACGTACCAGTAGCATCTAGCAGTCTGTCTATCTATCTATCACTTTACTTCCTCGTTGCACCTGTCAATAAATTTTCACTCGCTTGAACTTCACCAAGTCCCATATTAGTTACATAATCAAGAGAAATGACAAACTGCTTGTTAAAACAACTTGAGTTTGTGTGTAGTGATGAAGTACAGCATCACTTTACCACTACTCTTCTTCAGACAGTACATTAGTATATACCATCCTGATACCCTGAGCCATATCTACACGTCCTGATAATAACAATAAGATAACAAACTACTCATATTGTCTCGTTCACTCAATCAAAATTAATGCTTCGACACTCCAGCTCCAAATTAATACCACCCCTACATCCTAGACTGTTGAACCCAACGAGGCGTAACCATATACATATACAAACATCATTCTCACGTCAATTTGCGACTTTGAACAGTAACTTACATAAAAGTTACTATTTTTACCACAATTCAACCCCGTCAATTAACAGTGATGGGACAACTTCATCCAATTCCTTACATGTGAACGACAACTTGAACAACACAACAGGTACCAATATCGTTGATATAATTAATGAAATTAATGATGATCAGAAATTCGAAATGGATTTACTCAACAGACAAAGGGGTCTTGCAGGTGACGAAATAGTGGACACTTCATTATTATCAAACAATGAAAGTGCAAATGAATCATTAAGGAGACTCGATGAACAAGAAGAAGTTAGAATAGAGGCTTTTATTGATTCTAACAAAGTCTATAAAGACTTAGTAGCTGGTGGATTCACAGATCCACAGGCAGAAGTTATTTTGGACTTGATGCGAACTACATTCAAACATAAGTTAGACTGGTTAGTTAACAAACATGTCCCTAAAGTTGATCTAGAAAACGAACAGTACTTGTTTCAAGGTGCACAGTCTGAATTGCAAGTTGAAATCTCAAACAATCGTGAACTTTCAATAACGGGCCTAACAAACTCCAGCATCATTTTAAAAAGAGTTTTCAATACATTACAAGACGAAACATCATCAAAGATTCAATTAAACGATAATTCAATCAAAATGGAATTGAACCAGTTCACACATGAAAATAACTTACATCAGAAACAATTAAACATTAAAAACCACGATTTGAACAACAAGATTATATCGGAATTAATGTCCGGTTTAAGGTCAGAGATTGAATCATTTAGATGGCAATTGACAAGATCAGGTATCATGGCAATTCTCATCTTGGCTGTTGCCATTTTAGGTGGTTGGAATATCACGAAAAAGATTGATATTTCATCAGCTTTGGCTAACGCAGAAGGTGTTCCTGGTGTTGATGAACCATTGTTAAGACAGATACATGATCCTAGTGATGAAGAGAGTAGAGATTACGAAGCTGATTGGGATGAAAACGTTCAGGTTTTGAATCAATATATAAAGAGAAAGTGACCTTGCATGAACTTTCTTCTTGACTGGATAACAAATATAAATATAAACATAATCATAATCAAATTGTCATATACTGAATATAAAATAATTCTTTTTTCCAAAGAAAGATAAGGATAAAAACTATAAACTTCCGAAAGATTCACAATTTGTGTTTTCTTGTACCTTTGATAATCTCAGCAAATGCGTCTTGAGGTCTATTCTCTACCCAGCATCCAAGTCCCTTCATAGATTCTTCTAATATTTGACCTCTAACACTATCATTAAATTCCTTTTTGATCAATTTCTTATTCTCCAAAACAATCTCACCATCCAACCCATCCAACTCGCCTATCAACTTCTTTTGTAAGAACCTATTAAATTCCTCAGTTTCCCCCTTTTTAAACTCATAGCATTCATTAATGAGCCCCAGTCTATACAATTCACTGCCTTTGATACTCTTCGCAAAAACAACATGCTCCAAGGCCTTACTTAACCCAATCCTACGGCTCAAACTACCACTCACCCCACATTCATTAACGAGTCCAATGTTACTGAACGGGAAACTCATATACACGTCATTGGGGTTAATACAATAAACTAAATCACACAAACAGACCAATGAGGCAGTCAATCCAATAACAGGGCCATTCAAACCAAGGGCAAGGATTTTCTTATGAGAAGTGAATAGATGCACCAAATACATGTTCTTAGAGGTTATTTCAGACAAGTAATAATCATCAGTACGATCTTTTAATTTCGTTATTGACTTGATATTAGCGCCAGCAGAAAAGAATTTGCCAGTTGATTGAATCAATGTGATTAAAGTGTCTGGGTCTTCATTCGCTAATTTAATGTATTGGCTTAATTTGGTGAATTGAGGGATTGTAAGTGAATTCAGGGCATTTGGGTTGTTCAACGTAATTATGGAAAGCTTGCCTTTGGTTTCGTATTTGACTGTTTCTTCTGGCATATTGTATAGATATTTAGTCTCTTTGCTAGTCTATCTTTTCATCTTCCATTATCTCTTTGTGTCTCGTATCTTTGAAATGGGCTTGTCCTATCCTTTATATACCATGATTTTACCTGTGGGGTAAATAGAAAAAGGCACCAATATTGAGCCGCACGCATGTGACAATGCAACGAGGGACTTTAACACCTCTACACCCCAACTATTGGTCTCTCGCCTGCTCCTTCCCCAATTCTTCCACTTGTTGCTTCTCGCTTCTCCCTGCTCCTCGCCCCGCCCTCCCCAATCCCTTAAAACCCTCGCTTCAACTTCTCCCGCCCCAGTCCTCTGTTAATTATTTCCCCAAAAAAAGCCGTTGCTAGTTACTCTCTTCAATATAAGATGATATAATTTAAGAGAACAATACCTTATGTATACAGGCATACAACTGGAATTTTTCAAGATCACAATTGCCAAAATATAAATAACTTCAATTTGCCAGTTTCCACTTTGTTCTAAGTTTGTTTGTATTCTTGTTCCAAGACAGTTTTTTTGGTTTTTCACAAGACAGAAAAGAAATTTCTTTAGCAATTAGAAGAAAATGTTATCAAGAAGATCGACTCAAACAGCTTTGAAGCAAGCTGTTAGATTAACGAACAGAAAATCAATTGTTACTCCATTACTTTCAACGTTACCAAGAATCCAACAACAACAGACCAGATCAAATGCTCAATTAGCTTTCTTCCAACCACCGAAGCAAATCAGCAATGAGCCGATCAGGCCATTTGCTAAGAATGATCAATTAGACTGGGATTTATTAAAGACCGAGTTACACAAATTAACAGACAACTTGACTGAAGTTCCATTAATCATTAACGGTGAAAAATTTTATTCAAACAGAGAATCAAAGATTCAAGTTAACCCTGCAAACCACAAGCAACAATTGGCTAACTATGCCACTGCCACTCCAGAAGATGTCAAATTAGCTATCAAGGCCGCCACCGATGCTAAAAAGCAATGGATGAACATGTCATTTGCTGACCGTTCTGCTATTTTCTTAAAAGCTTCTGATTTAATCTCTACCAAATACAGATACAAGATGTTAGCTGCCACTATGTTAGGTCAAGGTAAGAACGTTTACCAAGCTGAAATTGATTCAGTTTGTGAATTGATTGATTTCTTCAGATTCAACATCAAATACGCTGAAGAATTATACAAAACCCAGCCACCTGAATCTACTCACGGTGTTTGGAACAGATTAGAATACAGACCATTGGAAGGTTTCGTTTACGCTGTTACTCCATTCAACTTCACTGCTATTGCCGGTAACTTGGTTGGTGCCCCAGCATTAATGGGTAACACTGTTGTCTGGAAACCGTCTGCCTCAGCCATCTTATCCAACTATATTTTGATGGAAATATTGGAAGAAGCTGGATTGCCAAAGGGTGTTATTAACTTCGTTCCAGGTAACCCAGAAGAGGTTACAGCTGAGGTCTTAAATGACTCCAAGTTTAACGCCTTACACTTCACTGGTTCTACCCAGGTTTTCAGTAAGTTATGGGCCGCTATTGCCAGCAACACTGCTGAAGGTAAATACAGAGACTTCCCAAGAATTGTTGGTGAAACCGGTGGTAAGAACTTCCACTTGATTGACAAATCTGCAAACGCTGAGCACGCCGCATTATCAACATTAAGAGGTGCTTTCGAATACCAGGGTCAAAAATGCTCAGCAACTTCGAGAGTTTACGTCAACAAATCCATCTGGCCTGAGTTCAAACAGGTTTTAACTTCCAAAACCGCTGAAATCCGTCCAACAAACACTTCATCAACAGATGGGTTAAAAGGATTCATGGGTCCTGTTATTCATCAACAATCTTACACTAAGACTTCCTCTGCCATTGATACCATTGCCAATGATCCAGAGTTAACTTTGTTACAAGGTGGTTCTCACTCAAACGAACTAGGTTACTTCATTCAGCCAACAATCGTTGAAACTTCCAACCCAAACCATCCGTTCATGTCAACCGAATTCTTCGGCCCACTGTTGACCATCTACGTTTATGAAGATACTCCAGAAGCTTTACAATCGATAATGGAAACTATTGACACCACAACCAAATACGCCTTAACCGGTGCCATCTTTGCCAACGACAGACAAACAATCAGAGAAATGGAGGAAAAATTAAGATACTCAGCTGGTAACTTCTACATCAACGATAAATCGACAGGTGCCGTTGTTGGTCAGCAAGCCTTTGGTGGTTCCAGAATGTCCGGGACTAACGATAAAGCAGGTGCTGCCTCCTTGATTAGTAGATTTGTGACACCAAGAGCTTTGAAAGAAAACTTTTATGAATTGAGTGGTGATTACAAGTATCCTTCAAACTATTAGGTTCTTTAACCGTATAGCTATCTTTATTTAATCCGTCTGTGCTTTTTTGTTGTCTAATTCTATATATCATCTGTACATTGAGTAACTAATTTCCTTTCGTGAATTCACAAGAAAAACTACATAATAAAACAAGGTAAAAATCGTCTTATAACTCATATTAGTTTATATAAAAAGCTAAATGATTAATGATAAGTGAAAACAAAATGCAATTAAGTAGAAGAAAGGCAGACTCACAGTAAGAAAAAGACCAAAAAAGAAAAGGGAGACAAAAAACGCACCATTAAAGAAAACCATTAAAAGAGATATATAGTTATTTTTCTCGTGTAAACAGTCAGATGCATACATAATAACGTTGGCATTCATTCATTAAGAAAAAAAGCAAAGCACACAGTAGATATTAAATATGTATAATTCTATAATCAAGTATAACTTAGATGACAAATAATTTTTAAAAAAAGCAGGCACCGGTGATATATAAACGAAAAAAAAAAGCAGGAAAACAGATAATGAATGTTCAGTTAATCTCATTAATAATGAATGATCATTTCAAGTTTTAGAATTATATTAAGAAAAAGAAGATAAAGAAAATCGAATCATTTTCTCTTCATGAACTTCTTCAAAAATCCACCTCCACCGCCAACACTACCTCCACTACCAGAGCTACCACTTGATGCTGTGGATGACTTTGGTTCGCTGGAAATAGTACTGCTGCTAACTTTTGGAGATGATATTGATCCAAAGGTTGCCTTTTTGGTAGATTCAATTTTATTAGGAATACCTGTGGATGAAGCTGATGAAAAAGAAGCACCCGTTAAATTTTTCTTCCTGCTCTCTGAAGAAACCGATCCGCCTGATTGTGTTGACATCCTTCTATTGTATTGTTCAATGATTGAATTTGAATTTGTATTTCCTGAACTTGGAACAGGTAACATCATACCAGGGATCGAAGTCATGCCTGATTTTGGTCTTTGTTTATCAGTAGACGGTAATGAATTTGATTTTAAACCAAAAGCAGAAGGTGGGGATAACGTCTTTGTTGGTGTTGGTAAATCTCCTAATAAGGACTTAACTTTAGCAATTGGTTTACTTGCAGCCATTTCTGTCGCAATAGTGTTACCTTGATCTTCAATATTTGGTAAATCATTCAATTTTTCAAATAAAACAGAAACAGAAGTCTCATTTGTTCTTAGTTTCTTGAAAGAGTTTAAAGAATCTAGAGACGTTGTTGAGGAAGAAGTATTTGAAGAATAAATAGTTGATGTGATTGAACCTTTATTTTTATTTTGAATTGGAATAGGAATGGGCGTTGAAGGATGAGTATTTGGTGGTGGAGTCTCGATTGTTATAGTTGGTGTCGTAAACGGTAGCTTGAATGCAACACCACCTGGTGATTCTAGGCTGTGCTGTTTAGGTGTATCATCGTCATCGTTAACTTTATTAGTATCCGCAGGTTCATTTGAATAATCCTTATTGACATAAACGATAGGAATAAAGGCCTTTGATGATAAAATTGAACTTGATCTCCTTTGTTTAAAATCAGAACCAACAATTATTAAAGAAGGATTATACAAATTCAATAGATCTTTTAAATAATTGATATTTTTGAAGAACTCAAAATTGATCATTAATTTCAAGTTAGGATCGTATCTTGAGAACATGTTTAAAATTAGATCAACCAAATGCGACAAATAGTCATTTAAGTCAGTTTCATCATCTTGAATAGACGAACAAATAACAACTGTATCGCCATCTTTTGCCTTTTCTTTCAAGTAATAATCAACCGAATTTAATGAAGCTGTTTTTGAAGAGATTAAGACCAAATAAAATTTATTATTTGAAATTTCAGGAATGTATTCTTCATGTTTAAAATTTAAACAAAAAGCATTTGAAGTTATTATCGGTTTTGTTGGATAGCCAGATTTAGTATGACCTTGTGCAATTTTTTTTGCTAGCTTAGAAGAAGTTGCAGATATGGGTAAACTTGAGAATTCATTTTCAAATCTAAATTGATCAATTTCAACAGCTTTTGTTGAAAATTGGGAATCTAGTTGTAGGATTTCTTCGTCAGTCATTTCAACCAAAGATTTTTTTCGTTGTCTAAAAGCGGAAGGGGGATTTAAACCGGAATTGCTGTTTGAACTATTTTGAGTAACATCAGAAATGGGACTAACTTCATCTTTGTTTTTTAAAATTGGTTTCAAATTAATGGCACTTGGATTTGTCTTTTTTTTACTCAATGTTTGTGAATAAGAGTTATTTAAAGTGGGTGAGGTTGCTAATGAAGAAGCTTTGAAATATGAATTTGCATTTGTAGTAAATGAATCATTTTCAATGAAACAGGGACTAAAGTTATTAAATGATACTCTTTTATGGTAGTGATCAATATTTGACATAGAGGGATAAGAAATGAACTAACGGTTGTTTGATATGTTAGGAAGCAATTTTTATGGTATATATTATATTATATTATATTATTAGCTGTGAGAGGGTTTGGAGTAACAGGTTGTCTATATAAGCATATGCCTAGATGAAAGACAAAACAAAGTCAGTAATTGAATAAGTTAAAGAGGATATATGTTAAACTAGAAGAACAAAAGAACAAAAGGACACAAAGGAAGTTAGACAGTGACAAAATGGCTGCTTCGAGTCTAACTGTAATCAAAGCCTGTTCTAATATTTATTTCCTCTTTATTCTAACCTGTTCTATTTCACTTTTGCTTTACTCTACACTTGTCTTGGCTCCCGATTTTAATTCCGGTCCCATCACATAATCATCATCTCAATCAATGCCTTATCATATGGCCAACTTGTACCTCCAAAGCAGCTGCCCGATATCCGGTTCCACAATCAGCAACACATATATCGTATATTATTAGTATATATATATATGTTCCATTCCACCCCATCCTGTCATGTGCCATCCTGTCAATCTATCGGATGATCAAATCAAATCATTCAGCCTACAGCATTTTGTTAAAGGGTTCTTCTTTTCTTTCCTTCTGCCATCTCAAAACGTGCACGTCCACCCCGTCAGCCGCAGCGCTTGTTCCACATGCTCGAATTCCACATGTTCCCTCATCCCCATCTCCTTTTACTAATCTTCTAGTCCACCCATGCTACTTGATCTTCTTCAACTTATAATTATATTACATTGGATACTCTTTACACATCTGTATAAGCATTAACCTTGCACTTATACACAAAGCCATCTTCATCTTTAGATATGTATATATATCAGGTTATCCTTCTACTAATCCACTGACTAATCCACTAATAGATTTAATTTAGGCTGCAGAGGCGGAGCAATCATCCACCCTTTTCCTTCATTCTTCCATTTTAAATTGTTCGCCATTCGCGATTACCCTCCTTCCATATTACATAACTGTTTATTATTCACTGATCATTTACTGACAAAAAAAAATAATTACTCCCCCCCCCCCACACTCACACACTCCCTCGTATAGACGGAATAAAAACTTATATGTAACAACTGGTAAACTAATCACCTTGGAATCAAAAGAACACCGGAAACTTATCATGAACTTTAAATAAATCTGCAATTCCTTACACTTAAAATACAACAAGCCAGGATGAATCCGGGAGCTTAAGCTTACTATTTTGTTAGATAATCAGCATAGCCTACACCCAACACCAACACCCCATCCTTCAGCTCCCCAAAACCATATATTATATAATCAACATACTATAATTCGTAATCGTATATCTTATCTATTCCTTCATGCTGTGATTTGTTAATCATACCCTTAATCTCCAATCTTTTTTTGGTCATTATTATCTAAATCATAGTTTCTTTGCAACCAATCGATCATTCATTTATTCCTAGCCATCCATCCACGTACACCCCAATTCGCATAATAGGATATTACCCGGCCCTGCTGTTCAATACAAAATTACAAAGCCCTTATACTACCTTATTTGATTATTCCGCCGCGGAAATGTTTAAGATAGACAAGAATTAAAAGAACATTGAAACAAAGGGAGGGGGGCCCTTGAGCCAATCACTCAGCCTCTGGCGCTTAAATTTTTTTTCTTAGTCCTTTTCGACCTCCCAAAGACATCAGAAACAATATCAGGGCTGTGTATATCTTCAATCCGTAAAATACACATAAATTATGACTGGCAGAATGTAATCCTGAGCCTATAATCTACTTAAAAATCTCTATAAACCTCCCTAATTGATTAACGCATATGATGTTTTAAACACTTAAAAGTACTTAGAAAATATGAATTGTTAACTATTATTCAATAATAAATGACCGTCACCTAGCAAAATTCTTAATCCATTCTTGTGTTTGCGCCCTCTCACATCACTCTATGTTGAAAACTGTTGTGATATTATCTGTGTGACACAAAATTACCTATGCCATATGAGGCGCAAGTGGCGCAAGTGGCGGGTTGAGCGTACAGATTGAATCTCTGAAGTTGGTCTTCCAGAGCTACACTGTACTTGAAGGTATATAAGTTGATAAGAGTATTCTTACTCTGAGACTTTATATACCATATAGTTTTTTATATTCTTCTTGTTGTTCTCTTCTCTCTCTAATCAAGTATATAGGTTTTCACTATTCAATAAGAATTATACATTTTTCTATTAGAGTATAGAACCTTATTAGTGGTTCATCATAGACTAGTAATTAGTTTATAGTCATTTGGGATGTCCATCTAGGTAGTCTCCCTCTTTAACATTGACTTCCTACAAGATATAATGACAATTCGCTTTCTATACTTCAACAATATAAGTCAACTCTATTACGAAGGTGTATATAAGCAACAGTTCAATTTATCAATAATGTTCATTTGGGAATAAAGCTGCCAGCAGTTTAAATTTCATCGAGAGAGATTATGTACTCCTAGGTTCTTTTCCTTTGTAAAATCTAGTATCGTTCAACCAGAATTCAAACTTTCTGATAACAAACATGGACACCCTTTGTTTGATAAATGCGACTAAGACTAAAGTAAAAATGAAACTAGACTGCGACCACTGCCATGGAAAATGCTTCAGTGTGAACTTTTTTTGTTGATTTTTTTTTACCCACGGTTCATCTTTAATCCAAAATCACGTGACTTGTAAGTCGTACTTTGTGTTCATTTTAAAACTCGTATATTGCTTGTCCAATTAACAAATAGTGTTCTTATGAATGAATGTGTTCGAACTAGACCTCCCCTAAGAAAGTCAATTGACTGCTCTATAACATATAGCTACACTTGATGCCACGCCTGAGAAAGATCATTAATTCAAGATACATATTCAGAGACGATGACTCAAACTTCTATCATCTCATCGATGAGTCGGAGCAAGAAAAAATTATTGACAAATTTAATGAAAGCTTACCATTTAGTAGAATGAGAAGTATAAACATCAAAGATGTAAAATTGATCAGATTTTTGAAACTTTGGCAATTTTTGTTTTTGATTGCCAATCTCCTTTTAATAATTTTGCCATATTACAGAAAACAGAATGCGATCTTAAGCTCGTTATCTTGTCTTTCAATTCTCTCTTCTACACTTTTAATTCAAGTAGAGCTAATTCTTCATGACAGTAAAAGACAAATATTAATGGGAGTTATGGAAAATGCTACATTATCCACATGTAATGTTGCTACTAGTTCTATTATTGGATTACTCACACTATGGAAATTTAATCAATCGTTGGATGTGATATTTTTCTTACCGTTTCTGATCAGTTTAACGGTTCACATATCAATTACTGATTTACAAAACTTAAACGAACGTATAAAGGAATTGAATAAATTGAAATATTCCTATAAAGAAGCATGATACTTAAAAAATTCAAAACTGAACAAATCGACATGTCCTGATTTTTCTGTTTTACTCTTATCACCTTTATATCCTAGCAACAACTCCATTTTTTCAATGTTTCGACTTGTTAAACCAATTAAATACCGTTTCAATGACTTGGTTGATACTTGCCTTAAGAATCCAATGATCAATTCTTGTTTCAAGATACTCTTGGTCTCTCTTGATTTGATCAAAGATTCCTGAACGGAGGACATTAATTCAAATGAATTCGCATATATATTTCTAGAATAATAAGAAAATACCAAAGGATAATCATCTTCCAGCTTCAAATAGTTACAAAGCATAAGATAGTTTAGACTATTGAAAAGTGATCGAATACTCTCCTCAATTTGAGTATTATCAATATTTAGTGCATCAACTTGTGCGCTTATATCAGTATCGTCTATTTTTATCTCAACAATAAGTTCATCCATTTGGCTGATTAAAATATTATTTAAACTGTATATCTGTTTTGTTCCATTGATTACATCTTCATACATCTGGCAATTTAAACTTTTGTCGATCAAGCTAATCTGACATGTGAAGAGGTTCATATCTGCGTTTAGGGTACATGTTGTTGAACCTATTTGATAATTCAATTTCTTCCAAATTGCACCTTTTCTCAAAGATTCTGAAAGCATTTCACATATAATAGGGTGTTGTTTCGAACTTATCAATCTTTCATGGACAAAAATTTTAAGTACTAACTATATCAGTTATATCAGTGAGTCGTATTTATATTCGATTGATAATTTGTGTTAGTAGTTAATCAAACATTAACGTTTCTTTTTGTCATCATAAAATATTTGTAATATCTACGTTCATTCCATTGATGTTTGGTAATATTAAATCGTGATCACAATCATGGACTGTTTGTACCTTTTGTAAAGTTGAAGACAATTTTGCAAAGAATGACGTCTTCATTTCCCCTCTTGAATCGCCGGAAAGTGTGTGTAACGGCACTGGAAGGATGTTTGAGCTAATGTCCTTTGTGTAGGGCATCATATATTTATACTTCACTATTTTATTAATAATTGCGATTGTTACTTTATCCGATTTTGTCTATTAACAGATAGGGATTAATCGATTAAAAAAGAGGCTTCTTGTTTGTCCTGTCATGAGAAAATAACCCGACGCACAAGAGCATATTATCATGTGACGTATAAAATGTCTTTGCAAATACTAACTTATATGGCATAATATTCTAGATGCTCTAATTACGACAAGTCTACTACTATACTTTGCGTATAATGGGTTGTATTGCGAAGTAGCTCAGCTATATTCCTGGTATACGGTCGGAAGGACTTAACCTAAACACTTGTTGCTTCAGGGAATATAGCCTGGCTAAACTAAGAGGTAAAAGGACTATAAAAGGGATACTGTAATAGAGTTTAGGATATTACTCTGATTAGATAAGCTGTTTACCCTACCGTAGCTTCATCGTCGAGAAAGGACTTCTCGACACCTTTTCCAATAACCTGGAAGGTTTTTGGTCTATATTAATTATGTATTTCTTACCTTTACGTGCGTTAGTTAGTTACCTTTTTACCTTCTAGGAAGATCAGTCTTCTGTGAAGATATACCCTCGCTTAAAGATACACATCTAAGCCGTATATACTAAAACTAAGACCAGCCACTACTCATTATACAATCACAAGTAGTCAAGCTTACTTTTACAACCGCACATACATGCACATATTTGGGATATTACTTCAAATTATTTATCGGCAAAAGTTCAACTTAATTATGTTGATTATGTTGACAGCTTTTATACTTTACTTATTCTGATCATTTTTAGTAGCTTAGCATTGTTTTAACCATTAATTACTATATATTTTAATTTGCAGTATATTTGCCTATCTATTTACATTACATTTACACTCATATAAACAACAAGTTTTCCGACAATTCGCTTCAGTAAATGATTCTCTTCCCCAGAAAATTTAGCGCTCGTATGGAGTCAGTACGAACCCTGTGCGGCGCAGCAAGGGAAATTTAAAAACCACTAACCGCTTTTATTACGATTTGTAGTCGAGGTTGAACTGAGCAACAATAATTACTAAATAATTACGCCCATCCATTATTGAAGCCTAATATTTTTAGATAAATAAGTATTAAATGAACGTTAAAGGAAAATAACCGTAAGGTAAGAAGAAAAAAGCAGTTCTAAGATGTAAAACAAGTGAAAGTACATCTCCAACGTAATATCTTCTACAAAAGAAATAACCAACCAAGAATATCCAAATAAAACCCCAATTTCTTTCAGCTTATTACAAGAAAAAACAAAAAAAACCGACCTTTCTAAATGTTTAAGGGAAGAAAAGAAGTTCAATGGTGAATAAGCAATCTTTTCAAACACTTCCGTAGTTATGTGGCTCTCTACCTGGTAAAGTAACACCACTGTAACTTGATCTTGAGTCGTGTGGGTAGCATGAAATGATGTACCAACAATGAACTAGAGCTGGCAAGAAACCAAGGAAACAAAGGGCGATATTGATCCAAAAATCAGCTGAACAAAGTCCTCTCTTGATAGCAACTGGAACAAATGGTAAAAAGATGCCAACGAAAGCTAAAAGCCAATCTCTTGCGTGCATGATGTTATTTTGAATGGAGAGTTAATGGAAAAGTTAAAGACTGATGATATTAATTATAACAAGGGTATACTCAACTGTTTCTACAAAAGTAAAAAGTGGAATGAAAGAGCAATCATCCTTTCTTTATACAGCTTTTTAAAGAACTGGTTTTGTAGAGAGCAATTGTACAATCGTACAACCAAGGTGAATTTGTTTATGAGTGGGGCACGCACAATGTTACCGTTTTGGGCAGACGGTAATATTATCGATGTCGATTGAAAATGCGATTATAGCTCCATTAACGTGCAACACTTGTTTTCTTATCTGTGTGCATTTCACAACTTATCTAGAAGTTGAAATAAGTATAAATCAAATATCTATCTACAGAAAGTAAAAATAAAATTCGATTTAAGGCATGTTTTGGAACTATAAATGCACCTATATCTATATGTATTAACTAAAAAGATTTCAAATATTCATGCCGTTATACAAATCATGGCAAATTTGACTGGAAATTCCTGGATTTAAAAGCTCAAGCTCACTAAGAATACTTTTGATATGAACCAATCTACCTATAACTCTGGTTGAATGGGAATTAGATTCGTGTTTTTCTAAGGTATGCTTCAATAGGCCCCTAAAGAATTCATCATTTTTTGGATTGACATTTTCTTTGGTAGATGAATATACTTTGCTTTTAGAACTAGGAACAACTATGTTAAAATGTTCCGAAGAAGTCTCTACTTGTGACTGGCTTTGTTTGGAGTCATCAGACTTATATTGGTACAGTGGAGATGTAGATGGGGTAACAACTGAACCCGATGGTCTCAACATACTTTTATCATGAATATCGTTTTCACTTTCGCAGTCAAGAGGAGATTCTTTCTCATTTTTGAGAGCCTTTTTCTCTGTGACATGTGCCTTAGAAAATCTAACTGTCGGATCAAACTCCCATTGGATCCCCTGTCCAACTCTTGGTTCATCAAATCTTAATGGGATTTTGGGCTTCTTTTTGAACCTCTGCATTCTCATACCTTTTTCTTTAATCATCGGAAGGAGAGGACTCACTTTACACCGAACTTTATAAAGATATTTGTATCTTAGTAAGTCAGAGGCACATGGTCTTTGTTCTGGAGCCTTTTGCAAACAGGCTCGAACGAACATTCTTAGATAAGTAGTATAATTATCACCATTTAAAATTGGGGGTGGTCTGTCAGGGATTTCAAATATTGTTTTCATTGGCTCTTCATCTGCGTATGGTGGACTACCAGTAACCAACTCAATTGCTGTAATACCAAGTGACCAAATATCAACCTTTTCGTCGTAACCGTTACGACGCGTGATGATTTCAGGAGCCATCCAAAATGGAGTTCCAACAAATGTATCTTTTCTTTGGGAAACGTCAGTAAGTTGGCCACTCACACCAAAATCTGCAATTTTGATTGAACCATTTTCTGTTACAAGAAGATTTGCAGCTTTAATATCTCTATGAATTTTTTTTCTTTCGTGTAAGTATTCTAGGCCTTTGGTCGTCTCTCGTAGTATAAACGCCACTACAGTTTCGTCTAACCTTTTGAAGCATTTTAAAAAATCAGCACAGGAACCTGCACCACAAAATTCCATAACAATCCACATAGTAACATCTTTAATGTAAGTATCGTAATATTTTGTAATGTAAGGAGAGTTCATATCCTTTAAGAATTTGATCTCTTGAATAAGAATAGGTATGTCATCTTCGGATTTTTCCATATCAATGATCTTGACTGCAACAGTTGACTTATCCGGTATTAATTCAGCTTTATAGACATCTCCAAAATTACCTCTTCCAATGCATTCGTTAATTTTAACTTTTGTTAAAGGATCACTTGTTACAACTTTCTTTCTCTTTGTGTTCACCGAGCTTGAAGTCTCAGCTACTCTGGAGTTGTGCATCTAGAAATTGAGTTTTCTAAGTATCTGAATTATTATATTTATGAGTATTAAAATGAATTGCTTCGGTAAGTTACAAATTAGATTAGTAGTAAAAAAGAATAAACACCAAGAAAGGAATTAAGTAGTCAGCATTAAAAAATGGGATCCAATTGTTTTTTTTTGATTGGGCGCTTCTTTCCTCTGTTTTCAAAAGCAGAAAGATGCGCCCGAGCAGAAAAACAACCATAAAAAGGGCCCTGTGGTATTTATACTCATTCACGCGACCACAGAATGTACCACCATATCGCCTGCCATATATGAATGTTAATTTCAAATAATCCGGGCCACTTCATCGTTCATTATTCCACAAACTCGTTAGTTTTTTATCTTTTTCTTTAGCAAGTTAAATTTGTACTCCTTACCTGATGATTTAGAGCTAATGGGACTTGAAATACCGTTCGGACCACCCAGAATTGCAATTGGAGATGTCCTTGTCTTTGTAGCAGTTGGGATTGATAAAGGTGGAACAGAGGTACTCGCTGAACTTAGTGCGCCAACAGAACCGTTCAAACGATTGATTTTCAACTGCCAATAGTTAGTAGCTTCTTTTGGTAAAGAAATATGGTTCTCAACATGATCCCCTGTGTCAGCACCGTTCAAAATAAGTAGTTCAGCCAAATCAAACACAAACTCAGATTGCTCTGCTTCGGAGTTCTGCAACTTTGATCCTTGCGATAAAGCAAATTCGAGTAAGGAAAAATGGATAGTCTTGCCTGGAGTATCTGAAGTTGGTGAAGGGATATTTCTAGAAACTGTAAAATTTGGATCCGTACCAAGTGCAATACTTTGGAGTATTTCACCAATGTTACGGGAACTAACCCCGTGGATTAACAGATCAGGTTTAGGCCCTGTGCTAGAGTCGACGTATTTTTTCATTGAATATTTATTAGTAATAAATCTCAAACGTTCTTCGTCACTTGCATCTGATGGAATTTTGTCGTCTGGATCCAACAGTTCTTCGTAAAGCATATTGGAAGCTCTATTGTTGATACTTTGAATCAGCTTGAATGTTTCTTTAGAAAATATATCTAGCTTCAATGAACGAACTTTTGAAATTGAGGTACCAAGAGACCTATGACAGGAAGAGCATTTGACACAAAAAACAATTAAAAGGTTCAAAGAAATCCATTCAACTGAATCTCCAGATCCACAGTCACTGCAAAAGTTGTTACTTTTATCAGCCCTTTGAACCATTCTTAAATTATCAAATGATACCGATGAGACCCTTCTTTTTCTGGCCTCTTCTGGAGTGATCATTTCCAAAGATTTATTTGAGTTGCCAAACGACGTGTCAACTCTAAGTTTTTGTGGGTGGTTATAAGAACTAACACTTTGACTACAGTTGTAACTTGGGATGTGTTCAGCATGACGAGCAGCGACGGTTGCAGAGTCATTAGAACGGTGATTGTCAGTTGCTGAACTTTTCTTATCATCTTTCTTCGAGAATGAAATTAATTGACCAGCATCATACAACGTTTGAATCCAAGAATCCCTATCTTCTTCTGAAGTCGCTTGGAAGTAATGTTCAATTCCAGTACTTGTAATAATTCTAAAACAGTTTCTTCTTTTATCAACAACATCTAACGGCTTGATACTTGATAAAGAGATATCAATTGGATCGTTTCTTCTAGATGTTCCCTTTCTCCAATCCATATATTCAGATAATTTTCCATTCTTCAAGACAACCCACTGTTTGTGCCACCCTGATTTACCTTGACCACCTTGTGTAAACAATATTCCAGACTTTTTAGCAGATGAGAATGGAGTTGAAATTGTGATCTTGGCTAACTCTGTATTTAATTCAGACAATGCCACAGCACTTTCAATGTTTGATCTTGTTCTTTGTCTTTTTGCTTTGCATGCTTTGTAATTCTTCATAAATTCACAGTCGAGAGAAGTGAGGGAGTAAATAACGGAAACGATAGTATCAAACAAAAAATTGAAATAGTCAACTTTAGATAGCTCAAATGCCTTCCTTTTCAGTAAAAATTTTTCATCTTTTGATTTGCCGGAGCTCAGCAGTTTGGATAGCCAATCATAGTATTTTTTGCTTTCTTCCTCAAATGTCCTCTTTTTTATCGCCATTGAGGCTTCAACATTTAATAATTTGCTCGAAGGCATTATATTTGCCTTTAAATGTCGTATAGCAGATATGTTCTCATCCGATAAACTCTCTAAAGAGGAGATCAAAGAGCTGTCAAACTTACAGCCGTAAAATGACGATACAACACTATCGATCTCTCCGAAAGATGCAACCAAAGAGCTTCTAGAGGTTGTTATTTGACTGTACAATGTTTCATAATGGCTTAGATTGTCGTTAACTGTTTTCATTAATTGTTTCAATTTAGGAATTCTTGATTCGTAATCGCTGATAGATTCTCTAAATATCGGGCCATCTTCCATAGAGATTGGAAATGGATTCACAATGGATTGTGGTTCTGGAAATGTAGATATAGTTTCTTGCTTTTGAGCTATATTTTCGTGCGGAATTATGCTGGCTGTTGTCGTTGGCTCATTTCTATAAAATGTAAAGTTTGAAACAAGACTCTTAATGTGAATAGATCGGAAATTTAATATTCCAATTTCAGAGTCGTTCAATTTAATTTGAATAAATCTATTCCCATTTTTATCTATAGATGAGAAATATTTTTCGGTTTTATCATTTTTTTCACTAGTTTTCACTAAATGTATTTTCTCAGTTTCATTACTGGTACTGCTATCGGCTATTGATTTATAGTAGAAATTTATTGCTTCATAAGGATATGGAACTTTAATGACAAACCCTGAATTGTTGTGTTGCCTTAGCTCAATTGGATCCTTAGACATGATTTTTAAACTTTGGAGATCTATATCTAAGCTAGACTCGATACTGTCGGATGTTAGTTTAATATATGAAAGTTCAGCTGTTCTATTAGGCACCTTTATGCCTGATAATATTATCGAATATACACTCTCCATGGTTCTCTTTTATATTACTTTCTGTTTAATCTCTTAATTAATATACTTTTCACCTATCTAATAGCAAAATTAACCTTTTTATCTGGTTTTTAACAAGAACTTAAGGTATCTGTGAATTTTGTAGGTGGTTCTTCAAAATTTTCTTTTAATAACGTTCAACATTAGTAAAACCAATTGAATTCCAGTAAACTGTAGAACTTGAAGATATGAATTTATGTGAGCTTAATAGTCAAAATATTATATATCTGCTTTGACAATGTGCTTAAGAACAGAGGAGGTTGGGTAATTAGGTAAGACAGAAAGCTATAATCTGCTTAATAAACTCTCTGGGTTGTATCTAGTATCTACTGTACTAATTGATGATCGACGGCCGAAATTGAGGCCCAAAATCAGGATGCGCCTTTCGACTTTTTTTCTTAATTTTCGCGTCGATTTTTTCTTTGTGGTCGTGCGCAGACCGAGTACTACTTTTTTTTAAATTTTTTTTTTAATAATTTGAAAATTTTCAGCTGGTAAGTAAAGATCAATCTTATGTTCATGTTACAGTTGAGATAATTTTATCCTTTACAACCTTGTTTAAAAGCTTAAATCATTGAACATATCATAATCTGAGTTATTTATCAGTAGTTAATATAGAATAATCCTGCAAATGGAATTAGCTATTTCCCAAAGAGACTCAGATGTCCTATTAAAGGAAAAGAATATCCTTAACCAAACTGTTTTAGATAAATATAGATTAGCAGGTCAAGCTACCCAAACTTGTCTCTCATATTTAACGTCACTTATTAATGAATCATACCATTTAGGTAATCATGAACCTTATAGTGCCGCTGAATTATGTTTATTAGGTGACAGCTACATGAAATCAGCTTTAGCCAACGTCTATAGAAATCGAGTTAAAGAAAAAGGTATTGCTCAGCCAGTCACGGTTGATGTCAATGATATTGTTGTTGGCTACTCTCCAGAATTAGATGAAGAATCAAATTTTAAATTCAAAGCAGGTGATATTGTCACTATTAACTTAGGTTGTCATGTTGATGGTTATACTTCAAACCTTGCTCATACTTTAGTTATTTACCCACCAGGTATTCCAAGTGAAGATGGATCATTAAGGCCAACAGGCCCTTTACTAGGCTCTTCAGCTGATGCTGCCTGTGCTGCTCATATTGCAACAGAAACTATTATTGCTTTATTAGGTGCAGCTTTAACTCCAGAAAAGTTGCCACCATCGTTTAATGCAGATAATGTTGTCAGTGGATCACTTATAAGATCCGTTGTTGATTCTATTGCCGAATCGTTTAACTGTATAGTTGTTCCAACTTCCAAAGTGAGAAGAATAAGGAGATTTTTGGCTGGTCAAGCTGAAGGTGTTGTTGCTGAAAGAGAATTCAAAGGTGTTGTTTGGTCTGAAGCTGATCAAGAATTGAAATTATTACGACTATCATCAAAGTTCAACCCTGGAGAAAACCAGCAAATTGTTACCTTTGATAAAGCCAGACATGCTGCTATTAGTTCGGATTCTGCTATTCCAACTGATGAATTTATTGTGTCTCCTGGTGAAGTTTACATGGTTGATATTAAGATGGCTCCATTAGAAGGACTGGAAGGTCCAGGTTTAATCACTTTGCAAACTGTTGATAACATTACGGGTAAGAACCACTCAGACGAAACCTTTAACCCTAAACCGAGTGTGTTTGTTAGAGATGTTGCTATTTCTCACCAATTAAAGCTTAAGTCATCAAGAAAATTATTGACTTCTGTTGATAAAGATTTATCAGTTTATCCATTTAAATTGTCACATGTGTCGTCTAGTTTTCCAATGAATTTGAAGAATGATGTAGCTGAACAATTGAAAGAAATTCAAAGAGATATGGTTGTTTCTAGATTAGGTTTATCTGAATTGACCAACAGACATTTAGTTGTTACTAAACCAATACAAAGAGCCAGATTTTTACCATTACATATCATTCTAAATACTTCAACTGCTACCGGTGTTAAGGGTTACGATGCCGAAAACCCTGTTTTACCGGGTTTAGAATTACCATTGCCAAGATTAGGCTTGACTTCTTTAAAATTAAAATCTTTATTGAAAGCTTCCAAGAGTGTTAAGGTTGCTAGAGAATTGTCAACCGTTGTGTTAAATAACAATACCAACGAACTGATCAGATTAAGCGGTGGTGAAAAGACTGCAAAAGCAAGTTGGGTTCATTCTAACTTCCAGTTACAAGGTGAATATGCTCAAGGTATCAACGAATTGATCCAATTGACTCAAGATGAAAGATTCGGTATTAAGATTAAGGAATGTCAACCAATGAAGACTCATTTCGCAAGTGATGCTACTATTTCTGGTGAAACTGAAATGCAATTAGATTGATTATATTTTTTTTCAAAGTGAAAAGCATAGGGAGCGGTATTTTACTTTAATAAATATATTTGTATACCTGATGTTGTTTTCTACCGCAAAGGAGATGACATATGTAAGTATCAGTAGAAGGTTGCGGGGGATTCGAAACAGTAAGTGAGGTCGGGACGTGGCCAACCTCGACTCAAAAAGTTTATGTATATATAGAAATATTAGATCCTTTGTGCTTTGATTTTTGTGTTTTTTTGTCATGTTTGATTTCCATTTTCTTGTCTACCTGTGTAATTTATGATTAATATAATAAATAGTTTTTGAGTTTGAGTTTGAGTTTAATAATATAAAGAGTGGAAGTAATAATTTCAGTCCGGGTGATATTATTGTATGACGCTTATTTTGTAGTATTATGTTTGCTAATCTTTCCGTGAGTCCCAATCGGGAATCAGGAGTTCTGCTGCCAATTATTATACTACAGTATTTACGTGTCAGCAACACGAGACTGTTGTTACGACTTGTGTAGCAAAGGAGAAGCTGTAATTTGCAGAGTGGTCCAGAGCTTATAGACTGTTAAATAAACACACCCTCGTTATTTGCGTTTTAAGCTCTCTTTATTCTTATTTTTCTTCCATATATCTGTAATTATAATAGTGTATATCTACGTCTACTATCGTTATTCGTATGTATAAGTTTATTTACACTTTTTTGCCATTCCAATTATAGTCCAATCACAGTATCTTCGTCATTCATTTCCTCAATGTATCAAACAGGCTATAACAAAAGCATCGAATTTGCCTTTGATCTTGTTCTATCAGCTCAACAACATGCACAACGTATTTCAATTTATTCGTTCAATTTCAATGACGTTAGATATGCCAAGGTACTGTCTTTTTGATACCATTGATATGATATACACAGAGCATTATAAGTGATTTTATTTGCGATAATTACCTGTAGGATTCACCAGTTAAAGCCTACTCTCTCACTTTGGGCGAAATTTTTATTTTTATTTTTTTTCCCTGTTGCATGCTGCTTTTTTTAAAATCAAGCCAAATTATATTTTTCAATACATTTTGCAAATGATTAAAATCACAGTTTATCAGTTTCCTCACTGCAATCAAGTTCAATTGCACATTAACTCAGACTTCACAAAGCCGACCTACTGTCCCTCCCTCACCATGGGAATGAGCTTCTCAAGCTCGCTCATATTTCACTGTGTATAATCACGAGAAAGAAAGAAAAAGTAATAGTGAGCCGCGGGTCGTGGGCTCATAACCTAATGACACGTCTCTCTCACTTTGTTTCTCTTTCTTTGCTAACCCAGAGAATTGTCTAGGTTAGTTTCAATTGGTTGTTTACATCTGGTTCAATTTTTTTCAAGCTAGAGAGGTCCCTCAGAGAAAGAAGGAGTGTTTATAACACATTGAAATCGTCATTGGAACTGGACTTGAATTGGAAACCGAAATTATTTCGTTATCGTTATCTTTATCAACAGTAATACTAACAAAGTCAATAATTAAATAAACAGATTTATAATTTAAAAATTTAAAAATGCCATCCCGTGAAGATTCCGTCTACTTAGCTAAATTAGCTGAACAAGCTGAAAGATACGAAGAAATGGTTGAAAACATGAAGGCCGTTGCTTCATCAGGTCAAGAACTTTCAGTTGAAGAAAGAAACTTGTTATCAGTTGCTTACAAGAATGTCATTGGTGCTAGAAGGGCTTCATGGAGAATTGTTTCCTCAATTGAACAAAAGGAAGAAGCCAAAGGTAACGAAGCTCAAGTTACCCTTATAAGAGAATACAGATCTAAGATTGAACTTGAACTAAGTAACATTTGTGACGATATTTTAGAAGTCTTAACTGAACATTTGATCCCAACTGCCCAATCTGGTGAATCTAAGGTCTTCTACTACAAAATGAAGGGTGATTACCACAGATACTTAGCTGAATTTGCGGTCACTGAAAAGCGTAAGGAAGCTGCGGATTTATCTTTAGAAGCTTACAAGTCGGCTTCTGAAGTTGCAGTCACTGAATTACCACCAACTCACCCTATCAGATTAGGCTTAGCCTTAAACTTTTCCGTCTTCTATTACGAAATCTTAAACTCACCTGACAGAGCCTGTCACTTAGCTAAGCAAGCTTTTGATGATGCTATCGCTGAATTGGATACTTTGTCAGAAGAATCATACAAAGATTCTACTTTGATTATGCAACTATTAAGAGATAACTTAACATTATGGACTTCCGATATGTCAGAAGCCGGTCAAGATGAACCAGCACCAGAAAAAACAGCTGACAAGGCTGATGAAGAATAGATGTGTTATAGGTTGTTTCTGTATAAATGTTTTTTTTTGTTGTGTTCTGTTTTTCTCGTTGCTTTATGATTTATAGTTATAGTGAGGTAAACATCCTTCTCCTGTCCTTCTTCTATCATTATTAGTTTTGATTTCACCAGTTTTTATTATTACTATTATTCTTCTATATCTTTGAATTTTTTTACTCCACCTATTTTTATTATTCTGATCTGTTTTTAAACTTTTTTCATATTTTTTTGCCCTACTTTCTCCTCTTTTGTTATTTTTTTCTTTTCATTACTACTATTAAGTTAATAAAGATAAACTGTTTTTGTTAAGTTTCGAAAATCTTTTGGGATAACCTCTTGTTGCAGATTGATGTAGTAAGAAGAAGAGCATTTATATAGAAAAAGAATCAATATAATTGATGGGGTTGCTGACTTTAAAAAACATACATAATTCAAAAAAATATGTCAGTTTTTGAATTACTATTAATTATATACACATGTATGTGTATATATTACTTGTTTGACTATTTCCTGTGCTTGAATTTTTGGTCAGTCATATGATCGTTTCGAATCTTCAATCTGAATCTGAAATGGGAAACCAGTGTGCCGCACTGATAGTGTTTGACTATTACAGGTTAGTTGTCATCGCTTAAGAGAAAAAGAAATATAAATATCAATTTTCGGATTGAATATCGATGCTCATTTCTTTCTTTACAGCATATTTCAATCAATTTATTAATTACTTATAGTCCGAATATTAATTGATAATAAATTTGATTTCTTAAAAGCGACATGGATGGAACTGATACAACTGGAACAGATTTGAGTGTGGTGTTCAAAGGCATCAATTTATTCGTTGCATTCACTTCCGTATGTATGCTATCAAGGCAAATTTGCGATCACTTTAAGTCAAGTAATTTAAACAAAGCCGGTGTATACTAACAACAAAATCAAAACAAAAAAATTTAGGTTGCTTGTGGCATCACTGAACTATTCACAGGTTTTACATACTTTTTACAAGGTCTATTCATCATTGCCCTTGGTGGGTTGATCGGTTACTTAGAATTTAAGATTCCTTCACAATTGTACCCCTATGCTTCATCGTTCTTTTCATTCTTGGGTAGAGGTTCAATTTACTTATTGATTGCGTTATTGAACTTCCATGGTTCTATCTTAAGAGTCTTATTTGCTTTGGTTCTATTAGTTATTGGGTGTGTCTACATTGGTTTGGAATTTATTCCAAGTATTCAAGCACCTTCTAATATGCAAGGCGAACAAGGTTTATCCACTGATGATTTAGAAGATATATTTTAGGCTAAAACAGAAAGGAATCGGTTATTTAACTGTGACTGAACTGGATTATCTCTCCTACTCCTACTAATTATACTAATTTACATGATTTTGAAAGTTTGTTTTGTTGTTCCACTAGGTTTTATAGAATTCTAATTTATCTAGCTATATTCTCACATTCTCATATTGTATTAATAATGCACTATCTCTATTTCAATTTGTTCTCCAAACTAAAATAGGCTGTATTGTTTAACAGGAGAACTTAGAATAGCATGTGTACTTTTTATGTTCAGACTCCTTCACCTGTGTAAATTCAATTTCCGAAGTAAAAAATTCACCGAACCAAATTCAACTTGATGGAAATTACAGCCATTTGATACCAGACAATAAAACATATAAATTGGTTTCAATTCATTATTATGGTCATCAAGTACTATTAACATCAAAAAAATTACTTTAGAACTGTACTTGATAAAAAGAAATGGCATATTACACAAGAAAATATATTCGACAACTGCAGGATTCGAACCTGCGCGGGCAAAACCCAAAAGATTTCTAATCTTTCTCCTTAACCACTCGGACAAGTTGCCTGTCTCTTGGAATGTAAGGAATCGGACTCCCGGATTCGGATAGCCGATGTGGAACCGTTATGGAACAATCATGAAACCGTTATGAAAC
>JAHDIT010000092.1:0-55323 GCA_019232045.1 Ogataea degrootiae
AATCAAATAGCTTATGTAAGACACCTGGATGGTCGCGTAAATATAATCTAATCATCTGAAATATATTAGATCCGACACTTTTCATGTCAACTAAAAATTTTATTTTCACTTCGTTTACTCGGGACTTAGTTGACTTGGGATGAAGAGATGAAGAGATGAAGATGTATTTCAACCCATCGCAAGACTTACAGCAATGCCTATAAGTAGACGAATATACATCTATAACAGATATTACTCCCTAATGTATTTCTCACTGTCAAGAGCCCCTACCAGAGGATTACTCACTCCTAGCGTGAACCTCATTCTCACGAGGAGGATCTCCACAGCTTCAACCAGACCTTTTCAGTTCAAACCCTCATCGGGAGCAACTCCAAATTCCCAGCAACAGTATAATCAACTTGAACAGACCCCAACATCTTCCAGCCCCGGAAGGTTACCAAATTTGAAAAAGATAACAAGAAACATCCCACTGAAATCACTCCCCTATCACAAACAACTCCTTGCCTTTGATGAATACACCACTCATAATTCCACATTCGACCTATCAACAGGATCTTTACCAACATCAACAGACTCCTTTTGGAATGCGATCATTAGAATAATGCCTTTATACGAAGTGCTCATTCACACTGGTGAGTTAAACACCAGAAGAATGGATAGTTTGATATCAATGCTCAGAAACGGGTTGAGAGTCCATAGATTGGAGCTTATGAAGTTACAAAAAAACATCGACCGAGACGATAGAGGTAAAGGTTTGAGTGAATATTTTGAATTTGTTCAAAAGAGTTTACTCAAAGTATCAAAGGATATTTTAGCAACTGTTTCTACGGGTGGATCGGGTGGTATCATGGTTGAGGTTGGTCCAAAAGGTTTGACAAATTTAATTAAAGCTTATAAAGACATCGGGTTGATTGAAGAAGCTGTTCAATTTTGGGGCCAAGGTAAAGATTTAAATGAGGTTTTCAAGTCGGAACCTGTTTTGGGTTCCGTTTTCCAGATATTGACTGAAGCTGGTGATTTTGATTTTGAAGAAGTTAATTCCGTTTATGAAAGTATCAAAGAGAAGAAGAAAATCGAAGGTGGTAGAGTTCATAGTGAATTGAAAATTGGTATGATTAAATGTTGTTTAGTCAAAGGTGAAACTGAAAAGGCTCTAATAATTTTCAAAGATATGACTAGTGAAGTTTACTATTTATCTAGCAAATCCGAAAATGTTGGAAATACCACTACCCCTACCACCACTGAAGAATTATCAGACACCTTGAAGAGTTATATGACACAAGCACATTTATCGTTTATTGGCTACTGTCAAGATATCAGCACTGCTGATATTTTCTTCAAAGGTGCAGTCAACCAGGAAATGCCATACCTAACTCCATTGCAAATCAATTTCATCAAGAGATATCTATGGAATACTTGGAACATCACTGGAGATTTCAATAAGATTATAGAAATTTGGGAAATTACTTGGAAATATTACGAATTGAGAAAGCAGTCATCATCATCCTCGATTTCAGCGTCTTTGAATGATACATTTTTAGCAATCTTTTTTGAAAAATTCCCAGCTTTTACCGTTGAAGCTGCCAAATCCTTGAAGGAAATAATGAAAATTTACAGTAATATAAAAGCAATTGATGAACCATTCTTTAACATTTTATTAACAAGATCCACTATTTGGTCCAACGCATCGATCTTCAAATCGATTGTGAAAGCTGCTGATTTGTACAACTTTCCAAAAACGTCAGTTTTCTATAGATGTTGCTTGAAAGCTTCAGGTTCTATAACTTTACCAGTGGAGGATACACTAGAATTTGCTAAGAAATTACTAAATACAAATGCAAGATCTGGTTCAAGTTCGATCTCCAATGCCGATTGGTTGGCCATTAGAGATGCCACGATTCATAATAATAACGTTACCGACGATAGAATTGATTTATACTTTAAATTGTGGAAGTTATGTTCTACATATTTTGCCACTGCCAAGAATTACAAGTTGACAAGATACATGGACATTGGCTTAAACAGGGCTTATGAAAGCGTGTTTGATAGGATTGATATGGTTGATGTTTCAGGTCTGGAGCTACCTCAATTGAAGTTCTTTGAGAAGAATCCAAAGATCCTGGATATTATTAGTGGGAAGTCAAGATGAAAAGTGACTTTGAGTGTGTACAAAAGAATTAAGGTACTTGTATATAGATGGTCTTAATATTAATACTTGTATATAGATGGTCTCAATATTGATACTTGTAAAGGGCATGCACAGAAATAGCCAAATTAAGGAGAAATACATTTCTTTTAGATGCTCCTTAGAAATACGAATAAGTTTCCCTGGCGCGGTAAAAATAAAGCAGCTTTTGGATTTCGCAGACCAAAAATTAACGTTTTTGTTGATTTATCTACAACAAGAAATGGATTACTGCTCTTGCACAAGCAATTTATTCAACATATACACGGAAATCAGCATTATCAATAGATTGATTGACTGCTCATAGCTACCAAAAACACTAACAAAGCCAACTTATACCATAAGCGCCCGAGTAAAAAGATGGGTATCTGCGGATCTAAGGAAGTGAAAGAACCACAATCCCAGAAAGTGCAACAAAGACTAGGAACAAACAACAGCAATATATCCAATAAGCCAAATACAGCATCGTCAGCAGCACCAACGAATAAGAAATCACAATTCAACAATGCTTCTGGTGGTCACAAACTAGGTTCAAAGAAACAAGGCGAGGCATCAACAAACACAACGACGAATGACACTGCTGGTGATGGAGCAGGATTGACAGCAAAGGAAATGGCTGCAAAAGCTGCTGAAGAGAGATATATGAAAGATAAACAAAAGAATGAAAAAGGCGAATTGGGGAAGAAGTTAGCTGAGAAAAATAAAAAGAGTAATAAAGATCATGCTTTAGAAAGTTACAGCGAGAAGAAGAAGGTGGATCTGGTTTACGACTGAACAACAAGATCACAACTCCAAAATTGAAAACAATTGAAAGAATGGCTGATTATCATTAGGAGATAGATACTGTTTTATTGAAAGCTTCCGTAGTGCTGGTTCACTACTTTTTTTTGACTTTGATCTTGGAAGATATTTGAAAGATGATCTACGCGTGTCTGATACTGGGTTGGCAGCCGTTGACTGCTAATACTCTTTTGTGATTTAAATAATGGTGATGATTTTTATATGTGTTACCTGTGTGTGGTGTATATATAGGACGTGTAGCTGTAGCTGTATACTGCTCTACTTACTTAAAGTTATAATTAGGCGTTAACTCAAGTTTAGTGCGGCGCTTTCCTAAAATAGACAAGATTGCTAAGACGATCGACCCGACTGTAGTGAGTTGCCGTTTTGGGAAACAACATGGAAGTTGTGCTGATCTCCTTGGATCTCAATTGAACAGAGTTGCTGACGGTTGTGCCGGTATGCTTCACAAGGAGTTCAACGGATCTTACAAGTGTTCGTGCCAATCATTAGTGGCATATGCTTGTTCCATATAGGTACTCTCAGCTTAGTTCGGACTTTTCACCAACAATCAAAAGCCGGTGTCTGTTCAGTCGAGACAATTTGTAATTGATCTTTAAATCTAAAAACATACCAATCTACCTTTAAGTGTCCCAAGTTGATACCATTTCCAATCCCTGAACTACTCAATTGACACATTGTGTATATACACTCTATTATTACTGGCTACTATTGGTCTCTGGTAACTTACATTTGCATTCCATCGTCATCATAAAACAGAGCGCTTGAGATATTACCAATCTGTTGATTCAATATGGGTGACTCCAAATTTTATTCAAGATTGAAGGCCTCCGAGCTTCAGGCTGATATAAGAAACCATGAAAAGAAACCAAAATCAATCATTTACAAGAAAACAATATTGAAAAAGATAATAGCTAACATGACAATGGGAAATAATGAAGTTATGATGCTAACGAATGAAGTTGTTAGCATATTGAAAGAATTTGGAGATTCCGACATGGAAATCAAGAGACTGGGTTATCTGTTCATAACGACGTATTATCAGTATAAACCCCAAGAAGCTTTAGAGATATTACCAATGTTAGAAAAAGATTTTTTCAAAAACACATCTCCAATCATTAAATCCCTCTCCTTGAAAACGCTGTCTTCGGTTCGTCTTCCTGAATTCCTATTGGCTTTGCTTCGAATCTTACACGAAGCAATTGAAGACCAAGATCCTTACGTTCGTAAAACTGCTGCTTTTACGGTGGCTAAAGTTTACGATAAAGTTTCCCACGAGAAACAGCCAGAAGAGTTTGATTCACTGTTAAGTTCCTTGAACGGACTTCTTCGTGATTCAAATTCAACTGTTGTTTCTGCTGCATTGTGTTCTTTGAACGATATAACTGAACGTACAAATGCTCTTCAACTATCTATTAATAAAGCACACGCCGTTGATCTGTTATCTTCTTTGGCCAACTGTAATGAATGGTCCCAAGTTTACATTTTGAATTCATTGATGTCTTTTATTCCACAAACTCACGAAGATGCCTTAGAAGTTATTGAAATGTGTATTCCATACCTACAGCATGGTAATTCCTCAATTGTTTTGAATACTTTGAAAGTGATTATTTATCTAGGTAATTACGTGATTGGTTTAGAAGATATCCTGCCGGTTTTACCAAAACGTATTTCTAGTGCTGTTTCGAACTTGATGTCAAAACCACCTGAAATCCAATTTTTAGCGATGAGAAACGGTATCTTACTTTTGTTGAATAAATCAAAATTGATAGATCTGGACGTTAGAATGTTTTTCTGTCAGTATGGTGACCCTGTTTATATCAAGGATACAAAATTGGAGATTGTGTTTTTACTTGCCAATGAATCCAACATGGATGTTGTTCTCAAAGAACTGGAAGAATATGCTATGGATATTGATGAACAAATGGTGAGAAAATCCATCCGTGCGATTGGTAATTTGGCAATTAAGGTGGGATCCACTTCTGAGAGATGCGTTGATGTTTTAAGCAGTTTGCTAACCAATTCAATCTCCTATGTCGTTCAAGAGGTTGCTATCGTAGTGAAAGATATCTTGAGAAAATTTCCTGATAGATACAATTTCTTGATCGATTCCTTAATCAAGAATGTTGATCTAATTGAAGAATCTGAATCAAAGGCCTCCATTCTTTGGATTATAGGGGAATATAACCTATATATTAGCAACTCTGTTGGCATTTTATCCAAATTCTATAAAGATTTTGATGAAGACACAACAGAAGTCCAATTGACTATTTTAACAGCGATAATGAAGACATACGTTTGTCAGCCATCAAACAAACCTTGTGAGTCGCTAGTTATTGACATTTTAAAGAAGACAACAGAAGAAATAGACGATCCTGATATCAGAGAAAGAGGATACTTCTACTGGAGACTTATCTCCTCCCAAAAGAGTCGCATAAAAGATGTCATTAAACCAAAACTACCTATTATTGAAACGGATAATGACAGGCTACCCCAAGATATCCTTGAAGAGCTTGAACTTAATATAGGTACTTTGGCATCCATTTACCTAAGACCATTACAACAAGTTTTCAGACTAGCTAAAGTGAGAAAACTACCAGATTCTCCAGCTTTGGTGTCTCCCGAAATGAGATCGTCTGCATCAAGATCACGAAATGGCTCGAATTCTGCCCTTACAATTACAAAACCCAACGTTCCGGAAAGCGTGGCATCTCCAACATTCGGTGATGAATTCAGAGAGCCTGAAGGTGACGGTGAAGTCACGAGCCGCTTAAGGAACTTATCGATGGGCCAAGCTTCAATTTCATCGTCAATGGTTGACAACTTATCAACGTCACAAAGAGTTGCTTCCGGGCTTCGAAAACTCAATGTTGGTAATCTGCCCAAAAGGGCAAGTTCGTCACTTGGTAAGAAACTTTAACGTTACTCTCATTTCATATCCTACCCTTCGCATAAACAAAAGGACTGTGGTTTTATAATCTGTAGTCATTGGATATATCATCGGCAAAAGGCTGGAAGAGTATCCCTAAACGTTTGTTTCCTATGAGAATAACTAGATTACCTTAAAAAGGGAATAAAGACGATATACAGATTAGCCAACGAAACAAAATAAAGAGGGGCCCTTCATCTGAAATATTTTGCAGATAAACATCAAGACAGCTACCATCTCGTGTATCAATTGATTATCTCTAAGTGTAAGGCATGAACTCTTTTGCATCCCTTGCTATTTTACTTATACTGTTTATTTATTTATACTATAACTTTACATATGTTTTTATGTTTACATTACCACCATCCCTTCATTCCATTTTAAAAATTTGTATTAATGTAATAACATTACTCGTTTCATTAGACATACATATATAGATTGTTCATAAATTCATAACCAGCTCATCGTCACTAAACTCATCCTCCAAGTGACCTTCATCCGGGATCTCGGGTTCCTCGTTCTTAACAACAACCTTATTCTTGCGTTCGCCATCCTTAATCTTCACCTTACGGACAATCTCAACCTCGTCGTTTTTTGGTCGAACACCTAGTGGCCCTTCTGCTTTCCTAACATCTATGATTTCAACGTCTTTTGAAAACTTCACCATGCCAACATCAGTAACAGGCAGTATCGTTTCTATTTCAATCGGTGGCATATTAGGTTCCGGCCCGTTGGGAATACTTTCCAAGTTGATATTTTTGCCTAAAATAACACCCAATATTATAATAGCTGCAAATTTAGACAACACCAAGGAGTTCTCTTTGCAAAAAGAGGCAGCGCAACAATCTGGACAACCCCATTCACAATCACATTCAAGTAAATTTGCCAACGCCCTTTCCAAGATCTCATCAATGTTGTCAAAAGCTTTAGTACTCAATCCTGATCCAAACTGACCACCTTTGTTATCAAACAATATCAATCTTGCAGGCCTCTTACGTTTAGTTTCACGCTTGGCAAATTCTTTCTCGGGTGCTTTACATTCGGTTTGGATCTCTCCAAGGCCCGAGATAATAAATAAAGGTAAGACATTCGTCATTGCATGTTGAGCAGCGTGAATCCCACCAGCTGGACTTAATCGTTTCATATGTATGAACTCTAGTGCTTTGGTAGGAATATCTATCCAGAGTCCCTTGGATTTGATAATCACAGGAGGATTATTGACTTCAACTGCGTCCAAAATTTTGTTCTTTCTATCCATTTTAAAGAAACCGAAAACAACAATAGTGGTTTCAATTTTACCAAAGTAAATAGGAACATCACTGGAATTCAAAGACCGAATTTTTTCAATCATCACGGGATCAACATCCGTAAAGTCCCTTTGTGAAGTTGTCCAATCAACTGTGACTCTTTCCACTTTAGCATACTTCCCATCAGGATCGAACTCCCTAACTAAATAGGGTAAACCTTGGTGAATGAAAATACCACCGTCATATAAGGTGAAGCTTGTACGAGATGCTTCAATCTCTTCAATGACAACATTTCTCCCGTTTGTTATATCGACGACAGCATACATATCCTCCTCTGTAGCTCTGATGGAAACCAATGAGGACGGCCAAGGTAAATAACGGGAGCTGCAGTGGTAGGTACCATTTTGCTGATCATGGTCAAGTTTAGCTTCACAGATAGCTTTCAAACTATGATAATCACCGAAAAACTCCTTTTCTGGACCATTTTCAAAGTCATCGTTGAATGCCATCTCGTAAGCGGCACATTGTAAATGGCCCTCCAACACTAAGATATTATCAAAGTCTAGCGGTAAGTCAGGATACTCCATTTTGGTTAACTCTTCAGGGTGTTTAATGTAGTGTCTACTAACCGGGTCATCACTACCAACGACTAATGTTAGCGAATCCATGTTTCTTCTACCAGCCCTACCACTTTGTTGGTGGAAGTTTGCAATTGACAAAGGAAATCCGCACATGACAACAGCATCCAAAGAACCAATATCGATACCTAGTTCTAACGCATTAGTAGATATAATCGCTTTCAAATTCCCATGGAACATTCTTTCTTCAATTTTTCTTCTATCGGAGGCGGAGTAACCACCACGATAACTCATTACTTGACCAAGAAATTCAGTTTTTCCCGAATTTGTCAGAATGTGTCTTATTTCCTTCATTAGTAGCTCAACAGCCTTTCTCACAACACAGAAGATAATTGTCCTTATGCCGTTTTGGACAAGTTCTATGACAATTTTGGCAGCCTCAGAAATGAAATTCTCTCTACCAGATGACGGATCCCTGGAATCTAAATAAGGGGGATTCCAAACGATTAAATGTTTGCCACCTGAAGGTGACCCATCTTCGCCAATGTGAGAAATAGAATCATACGGGATCCCAAAAATGTTATGCATGTGTGTGATTGGGTCCTTTAAAGTTGCTGAACAAGATATAAACTGGACGTTGTTGTTTCCTAGCATGGAGCATAATCTTCTTAATCGTCTCATGATAAGAGAAACATGAGAACCGAATAACCCTTTGTACATATGTAATTCATCAATAACCACAAACTTCAAATTACACAAAAACCTTCTCCATTGTTGGTGATTTGGCATTATACTTGCATGGAGCATATCTGGATTTGTAAACACGATGGAGGACGTTGATCTAATGAATTCACGTTGTTTCTTGTCAGTATCACCATCGTATGTTTCCACTGTAAGATCACGTAGAACGGGAATTTGGTTTAGTAAGTCTTTCAAAGATCTACGTTGATCTTGTGCTAACGCCTTAGTAGGGAAGATGTACATTGAAGTAATACTTGTGTCCAGTTCCAATTCTCTAACCACCGGAACTTGGTAGATTAAGGACTTACCAGATGATGTGGAAGTCGTGACAATAACATTTTTGCCCTGGTGTAATTCATTCATTGCCTCTGCTTGATGTAAATAAAACCTTTCGATCTTTTTGGATAACTTCAAAGCTTCTTTCAATAAAGGGGTGAGTTCAAAATCAAGTTCTTTGTAAACGGCGGTCTTGGGAGATAGTTCAAATTCACCCCCGGTGACAATCTGATCTTTATAAAAAGAAGCTTCCTTCAACTTTCCAATCAGTACCGGTATGGATATTCTCTTTTCAGATGTCAAAGGACCAGCTATTGTATTCTTAACCATTTCTTCAATCGGATCGATGAAATTCTTAGGTTTAGGTATTAGTGGTGTGGCCAACTTAGTCAATTCTATCCACGGATCGTCAACTTGTTTCTCTTTACATTCGTGTAAAAACTTTGTTACTGCTTCATTGAATTTATTGTTTCTCTTAATAATCAATTTTTTGATTGAGTTTGCGGTGTAAACTGGAACCTTGATCTCTGTTGAATAGGACGAATAGGTTTTCGATTTCTTAGGATTCCCATCAATGAATTCAAAAACTAATAGTTGTTTAGTTTCCTTTTCGTCATGATCTTCATCTTTCAAGTCATATATATCAACTTCTTTCTGTTCGAATCCGTCTCTCCAAGTGAAATGTTTTTCTTCCAAGACAAACTGATTCTCATCATAATAACCAAACACAACATCTTCGGGGATTAAGTAGGCAATTCTGGCCACATCAATGTGCTCTAAATCTCTACCAATTGACTTTTCTGCAGAATCTTTCAATAAATCAAATGTTGTTATGATGTGTTTTCGGGACGACAGAAAGGTAAAGTATGAATTGAGTCTGAAGTGAATGGTATCCAACTCTTTGAACTGGTTTGGCCAGCTTTCTTTAGCTTTGGCTAGTTCAGATTCTTTCTTCTGTCTTTTAGGATTTGCATGTGGAGTCGATGTCAGATCTACGACTGTTCTTTTGGACGAGGACATAGCATCTGTGAGGTTTGTATATTTATATAAACAATCTAGTTGCTAGCAGAAATGCTCATTTCGGTGCTTTGTTAAGCTAACATATGCCTTAGGTTACAACCTCAACTGTTTTATTGCACATGCCCCCCCCCCCCCCCATAGGCCAATTGATCCGCACTGATTTTTTTGTCTACTGCTTCCAGCCGTGTCGTTTATATACTCATTGTACTCTTCGTCGCTTGAATACAAAGAGTAAACCAATCATGATGGTTTAAGAGCTAGATCAGGTACTACACTAATCATTACCTGCGAACCGGCTTCAACAGCTATTCACCAACATGGAGGGGATTTTCAGAATATCCGGTTTCTCTTCAAAGAAGCAAAGAGCATTAAAAGCTTGTCACCGATGCAGGAAGCTCCACAAGAAGTGTGAATACAATGATCAAGACGATTTGATATGTATTCTTTGTCGAAAAACAAATGCAACATGCAACAGGTTGTCAACAGAGACACTGTCCCAACCCTTAATGGAAACAAATTACACAATACCAGGCAATGGTATAGCAAAATTGAAGACAAGGAGGCCAATAACTAAACCAGAGCCAAGTAAACGGCAGCATGTGCTCTTGAATCCTGCTCCCACAAATACAACCCCAGCTACAACCAGATCAGCTAATACCAAGAATAATACTGTTAAACTAGAACGAAAACAGGATTCTAAAACCATGGACTCAATTTTCGAAAATGATAGAATGTACGCCAATATCATTGAAAGCGGAGAAATCAAATCGCAATTCATCACAGCCACGCAACCTCTAGCCCCGTTATTGAGCAGAGACTCCTTCTTAACACTATCTGATGGTGATTTCTATAACTTTTATTTCCCTTGGAGAGAGGTGTTTTTGCCTTCAAAGGAACAAAGAGAAGAAGAAGTCGATAAAGAATTACTAGAGTACCTAAACCTAAAAGGAGCGTTCGATAAACCTCCTGAAGAAGACCAAAAACGGCTGTTGAACTTGTACTTGGAAAACTGTTATCCGATACTACCTGTTGTTGACAAAACCATCGTTGATAGCATCTCTGAAATCCCACCTATTTTGCTAAATGCCCTAATGTTAACCGCAATCAGATATGACCCAATGGCGAAAGGGGAGCAAGTTAGAGTGAAAGCAGAGACTTTCAGAAAGAAGTGTAAGTTATTGGAATTAATTGAACGAAATAAGATAACGCTAATTCAAACTTTCTTGTTACTAAGTGCACATGAAGAATCTCCACAAGGTGCTCAACAATCAAGGGGATACTTAATCAAGGCTACAACTTTAATCGAAGAACTAGCGTTGCATAATTTTGGTGCTAAGAATCAAATTTCTACTCCATCAAACAGTGGCGGCAACTGGAACGGTGGTGAACGAGTAACTGGAAATCATTCTTCCTATCCTTTTAAACTCTCATACAAGAAATCACTTTTAACAAGATTGTTCTGGACTTCGTACTGTTGTGACAGAATGACTACAGTGACAGGTTGCAGCGCATTACATTACAATAAACTAGATCTGATTATTGATGAACCAACACTTGAAGATTTTGAAGGCGATAGAAGAGAATTCGAGATTTTCAAAAGGTGGTATTCGAACTGTGAACTATTGGAAAGGATCATCGTTGTCGCTTATAGGCCCCCTGGAAACAGATCCGTAGATTACACTTTAGAAAGAGATATTTTGAAACTTCACAGTATCAATTCAAGTCATGAAATTTCCGAACTCATTGGTGAGAAATTTGCTAGATTCATCACTGTTTGTATATCATTCTCTGCCATCGTTTACCTAAGATCCAAGGTTGATTTCATTTCTCTATTGGATGATGATATTGCCGATCCAGATACACTTGTTGAGTCAAACTATCCACTAACGGACAACAAGATGTACTATCTTTCCAAATTTTATAAAGAAATTCTCAACAATGCAAGAGAGCCAAAGATTGAACATGTTGTTGTGATTCATGCCATTTTGCACGTTATGGTGTTGCTTCACTTGGAAATCAAAGCTAGACAGGAGGTTCTATTGATGCAAGATCAACAAGCTACGAATTCTTTAAGTGTTAAAAGGGGAATGTATGATCAATGTATGAAGTATTTGGAGATTAACAGTTCTAAATGGTTTTTCAGTGCTGCTGCTTTCTATATGTGTCGGGAATTACTTTCAAAGAAGAAGAAACCGAATGAAAGTTCAACGGATCTGCTATCTTTGATCTACGATTAGCCGTACTTCAGTGGTTGATTTGTCTGTATTTACTAATCTTCGTATTAGTATTTTTTGATGAATGTGCTCCCTTTTTGTTCCTTTTTCGCTGCATGACTTCATCAGGCTCTGATAGTGTACTTTTATAATAAAGATTGTTCAAAATTTGGCCCAACAGAAGCACAAATATAATATTATGTAAGAAAAGAACGGTAATGAAAACTAATACATATATTTAGAAATATATTTAATTATAAACAAGGTAGTTAACCAGAAAACTTTTTAGCTTTCAAATCTTTTCCCGAATTCCTACACTTTTTTGGATAAAAGGACTTCATGGGTTCTGTTTTTTTCTCTCTTTTATTGAATTGGAAATATATGATACATGCAATTAATTGATTTATTGATTAGATTATAATATTAAATATAAGCTTTTAAAGTTTTTTTTTCCTATTTGTTTATTTGTTTAATAATTTATAACGTAAATCATTCATCGTATTCTTCTTCAGAATCTTCAGACTCCATGGCGTTCTCCAACTCCTTTCTTTCCAACAAAGCTTGTAATTCAGCATCTTCGGTAGCAGTAACAGCTTTCGGAGCCATAGCGACATCACAAACACCACCAAACTTGGTGATGATATCATTAACTCTTTCAATAGCTTCGTTTAATGAAGTAATACCTGTAGCTTTATCCATTGATTGGGCTGTTATAACGTATCTTGGGGCAGCAACTAACTTGACTTTAATTTGGTTAGAATCAGTGGATAACTCTTCGGCAGCGGACAAAGCTTTCTTGATGGCATCGATACCTTCGTATGAGAAGCATGACACTTCGATATCCGCTCTACATTTGATGGCTTGTGGTGTTAATCTTTTCAAAATATGATCTTTCAAATCATCCAACACTTCACGTGAAGGAGGAGTAACTTTATCGAAAGTTGATGGGTCTGTGATTGAGATTCTGAAAGCGTCAAATGCATGACCATATTCCCTGCTTAATGGCCAGGCAACTGTTTCATATAGAGATTCCAATGGGATGTTGAATTTCTCAGCGCATCTTCTCAAGATAGAGTGGACGGCTTTGGATTTGTTGTAACGTTCTTCACACTTGACAATTTCTTCGGAGGAGACTCTTCTCTTGGATAAATCAATGTAACCTTTTTCCTTGTCAACTCTTAAGACAACGGCAACTTCGTTTCTACCAACTCTGATTAACTTTTGAATGGATCTAATACGTCTTCTTGACAATTCTGACAACAAAACCATACCTTCAATGTTATCATATTCTAAAAGCTTAACGTAGGCACCCATTTCAGCGATTTGTTGGACATTAACCATCACAACTTCATCAACTTCAGGGTATTTGTTTTCATAAAATCTGCAGTTTGAGGTACTCATATCGATAATCTATTTGTAACTTTATTATATATGTATTTGTGATCGGAAGAAGTTAAAAATGATATTTAAATACACAATTGTGGATCTTTTCTTAAGTGTTTCTGTTATACAAATGTCGGTGACCGGTGATGATTATGCGTACTAATCCGATATACAAACAAGTTGAATGAAGTGATGGTGCAACCAGCCAAAACATGAATAAATCTATTGGTGTTCCTCTTTCTCTGACCATTCTTCCAAACCACCACTCTCTCAATCCATGCCGGACGGGATGTTCACTGTTGCAAAACCAAAGAGAATCCGCTTCTAACAAAAAATTTTTCAGTTCCTTTCGGTTGCTGTAAATACACGACTTCCTGTCCCAATTAAGAAAGACCCCCACTTTATATAAAATACGCACCTCTACACTACTAATCGGTTCACTCTATGCAGCATCAATCAATTACTATATAGAGTATGAATGCTATGGCGAGCTGTTTGTACCCCCAATTGCATCCCCATGGACCTTCATATCATAGTCCTTCAACAACTTCATAGCCTCCTCAAGTTCAAGCAGTGCTGTCGATGTATCCTCGTAGTTTATCGCACTTATAGCATACTTGCAGCATTTTGACGCAGATTCCAATAACCCTTCATTTGAGATCTGTTTCTCTAGTATCTTTATATCAGTAACTGGTGTTGTTGTCTGTGACTTGTAAGTGGATTTCTTGGCAACCAACTCCGCAATTGAAGGCTGAGCAGGTGGTAATTCAGGCTCTGGCTCCTCAATTTTCTCAAGAACATCCTCTTTTTTTTTCTCATCAAGTTTCTTGGAATTGAGGGCATTTTCAACTGGTGTCTTTATCTCAGTTGTTGCAGGGCCATTCCCATGGATCTCTTTGGGAGTAACTGGGAAACTCTCCTCCATCTCTTTGTACTTGTTCTTATGAATGTATTCGCCTTCATCAGAATCATAGTAATAGTCCTCTTCTTTGAACTCGTCTTCATCATCGTTTGGACCACTATTATCATTCAAAACATCTTCAATGACCTTGTTTATATCGTTTTGCGGAATTTCATCGTATTTGTCCGATGGCTGACTTAACAATCCAGCTAAATCTTCGTTTGGGTCTTTCCCTTGCTTAAAACATTCAAGAATTCTGCCTATGTGATAGTTACACCACTTGACTTTCGTAAGGATATCATTCCTGGTTAAATTCAAGCTATTGGGATCGTCATCGATCTTTTGATCTTTTGAATTTGCTGTTAAAACGGTCTCTGGGATAGGTTTACTGAGATCTTCTTCTGCCGCTTTGAGCTCAGTCTCAAAGTATTCAGACTCTTTTAAAATATCCAATTCTTTTTCTTCTAGCTCTGTCTTGTCACTTTTCAATTCATTACCATAAGTATTTTGTGATTCTTCCTTGTTGTTATCAGTATCAGAGTGTTCTTCCTCAGGTTCAAGTTTACCAATCTCACCTTGCACCTCTTCCTCTCCTTCAACTTCCTTCAACAATTCCAATTGTGTGTCACCTTCATAAGGAAACAACCCCATACTAACCTGTAAGCCAACCGAAGAATCTATTAGCATATCTACAGTTTCTCCGTCAACGGCTCCTTTCTTAAATATATCTTTAATCCTTTTCAAATTATCAATACACCATTTATTCAACAGTAACCTTCCTTTTCGATCCTCATTTATAACATTCAAGAAATCCCCACCTTCTGATTTATCTGATTTACCTTTGAACAAGTTTGATATCTTCAAAACTGTCTTCTTCTTATCCGTTTGACTGCTTTTTATCTTCTCCAACGATGATATCATTTCATTTATAGTAGAAGTGCATACCTCTTTGTCAGCATCAGAAACTAATGTGTCATAGTGCCTGATTAATATTTGAACCGTTTGTAACCCAAATAGATATGTCAATATAAATAGCTTTGTATTTTTGGTTTGTGATGATTTAAGAAGAAACTTTTTGAACAAGCTGTATGTTGCCTTTGCGGGCTTCAATGATTCCGGAAGACTCTCTAGTTGAGTGTAGTTTGACATGTCTATATATAATTAAAGTGCACTGTGTTATCAACCGAGCTATCGACTCCTCTTTTACCCATGTCATACCTCATATCCATATCTATTTCTATATCATAGTAATTCCCCAGTTTTAACAGAAGTAGTCGTGCATTTCCCACGGACACGTTCCAAATCGGGACAACTGTTTCTCCCCTGTTTTGTGATAAATCAAACCTATTTTCGCCACCTTATAAAATCGACCCTATTGACGTATTCAAGGATAAATCACTTTTCTCCAGCCGTTGTCAACCACAGATATCGATATCGACAGTTAGTTTAGAATAAATACAATGTCAGTCAACAGTAAGCGTAACCTTTTACTTCCTTAAAGACTCGATTCATGATCATTGAATGATAAATACTAACAAAGTACCCCATGTTTTTCTTCTTTTAATTATTAACAGTCAATATTAAGAACTCCGGTAAAACTTACCCAATTGAAGTGGACTTGAAGGAACCAGGCTCTACTTTCAAATTACAAATATACTCACTTACAAATATTCCACCCGAAAGGCAAAAAGTGTTATTGAAAGGTGGTCAATTGAAAGATGATTCTGATTTGACCAAGTTCAACTTGAAATCAAACCAAACAATTATGGTTTTAGGTACCCCTGATCTCAACTTGGAAAAGCCAGCAGATGCAGTGAAGTTTGTTGAAGATCTACCGAACGGTGCTGCTATTGTTGATGATATGCCTTCTGGTTTAGTTAACCTGGGTAACACCTGCTATTTGAATTCTTCTTTGCAAGCTTTACATACTGTTGGTGAAATCAATAAAAGTTTACAAAAATCAGAACTGAATGCAGTTGAACGGGGTAATCCTGAAAAGACATTGACATTCTCCATGAAGGAATTATTCCAGCAAATGTCTGGCAAGAAGAAATCCATCACCCCTTTAAATGTGTTGACTCATCTCAGATTAAATTTCCCACAATTTGCCGAGCGAGGTGACCAAGGTTTTTATAAGCAACAAGATGCTGAGGAAGCTTACTCTCAAATATTGGCATTACTGTTGAGAAGTTTCCCAGAAATGGAAAAATTCTTCAAGTTGGAGTTCAAGACCACTACCAAATGTTTAGAAACTGATGAAGAACCAGTTTATGGTTATGAAGAAGGTTTGAAATTGAATTGTCACATTTCTATCTCAACCAACTTTTTGAAAGATGGTTTAATCAATAACTTGAAGGAAACGATTGAAAAGAACAATGAATTGTTGAACAAGAATGCAAACTATGAGATTTCAAGAAAGATCACCAAGCTTCCAAAATATTTAACCGTTCATTTTGTTAGATTCTTTTGGAAAAGAGAAACTGGTAAGAAATCCAAGATTCTAAGAAAAGTTCAATTCCCATTTGAACTGGACTTGGTTGATTTAGTGGATGATGGCTTGAAACAAGACAAAGCTGCCGTTAGAGATGCCATTTACAAAGTTGAGAAGGCAAACGAAGAAGAATCGAGAGCCTTTAAGAAAACCAAACTGTCTCAAAATCTAACAGCTAGAGAACAACAAGTTCAGCAACAAGAAGAACTAGCCAAATTGAATAAGAAATGGGCTGATAACTATAAAAGTGTTTTACCTGAATCGTTTGACCCCGAATCTGGTGAAAACCCATCCTCTTTGTATGAACTAACTTCTATTATTGCCCATCAGGGGTCATCTGCTGATTCTGGTCACTATCAATGTTTTTCCAAGGATCCTAATGATCTAACCGGTGAAAACTGGTTCAAGTTCAACGATAACAAGGTTAGTGTTGTTAATAGAGATAAGATTGAAAGTTTGGCTGGTGGTAGTGAAGGTGACTCTGCATTGATTTTACTATACAAAGCTGTTGGTTTACCATGAAAACAAAAATACTCTTATGTATGATATATAAGATGTGTTATTCTATCTTTAGTTATATCTATATAATAGTATAGTATAGCATATGTACACCTCAAAAAAAATTAGAATACTCAACTTAAATGAAGCATATGAGACACAATGATTTAAAGTTTAACTAAGCAAAACAAAGGGAATTCGTATTTAAATATATATCTAACAAAATGGTGCTGATTAAATATGTAACCTGTGGGATATTTTTCTATGTTCTAAAGTGATATCAAGTCATAAGTAACCATCTATATTTATTGAAAACTTTTGCCTTTTGGAGTCGAATTTAAAAGGAGGAATCATGAAATGAAAGAAAAAATATTTACAAACCACCAGCCAACTTCTTAAACGATTCAACCTCTTGCCAACAGTTTAAAACTTTACCTTTACTTTCCTTCAAACAACTGGTAACTTTAGCTTCGGCATCTAACAATTCAGCAGTCTTTTGAGAACTAGAAGTGTTCAATTTCTTTAATGATTCAGTAACTTGGTTTAATCTTTCATTTGTGGCTTTAACGGTTTCAGTATCGTCTTTTGAGGCAGGTAAAAGTAAATCAGTCAACTTCTTATCCAAGGAAGTCAATCTATTAGATTCTAAAGCCTTTAATCTCTTGTTGACTTCCTTTTCAATGAATTGTTCTGTGTATTGTTGTCTTGTGTAGTCGGATTCCAAAGAAGAATCCAAGTTGGCTATTAATGATGGGTTGAAATCAACTGGAGTTTGTGGGTAGAAGATCTTTGGTTGTTGTGACATTTCTATTTTTTGTTTTGTTATGGTATATGTGAATGTTTTGAATTGAGTATATGGTATGTATATGTAAACCTTTCTTTAACTAATCGTTCATGTGAGATAGTGGGATTGAATTGGTAGTTATACTGTCTGGGTTTCATCTGATGTGTTCAAGTAGTGGTCCTGTATCGAGTTAGACACTGTAGTGTTTTTCAACTACTTCTTGTCCCTCCCTTTCTTTCTTTTCCAACTGCCAATGGGATGCGTCGAAGAATAAACACCTTTACACGAAGCGCTTTCTGTCTAGGAGAAACAATATCAGCAGATCTTAGTCACGTGATAGACCGTTCCGATTCAGCTTTGGCGCTGTTGTCTACAAGAGCCCCTGCTTTTATTACTCTTTCAGTTTTTGTCCAGTCTATTACACACTAATCATATGGATAAAATATCCCTTCAACCATCACCTACACTGGATTCAAACAGCCTATATAAACTGAATTTGCAACTCCTATAAATCAGAAATATAACCTCTCTACCCTCTTCCTCAATTGGTCAAGAAGAGTACCTCACAAGCTGACGACGTTTTATATCAAATATACATACATAGATTATCAACCTCACATCATGATCCATTCAGTTCTTATATGTAAGTCCTCTTACTCAAAGAAATATTGAAATACATAAAGCCTTTCATTTTTCTTGTAACTTATGCAATTGTTCTTTGCTTGTCACATTTTTCAATTCACTTTTTAAGGAATTCATACTAACAGCCTTCAATATATATCTACATCCAGTCAACAATAAAGGAACCCCAAGATTAATCAAATTCTATACACAAGTAGACATTCAAACCCAGCAACTGCTATTACAGCAGGTTTACCAACTAGTGATAAAAAGATCAGATGCGCAATGCTCATTTTTGACTCCTCCACCATTACTAGAAAACTATCCAGATATCAAAGTTATATACAGACATTACGCCACTTTGTATTTTGTGTTCATAGTGGATCAACAAGAATCTGAGCTTGGCATATTGGATCTTATTCAAGTGTTTGTTCAAGTGTTGAACACTTGTTTTAAAGACGTTTCTGAACTCGATTTGGTTTTCGGTTGGCAAGTTCTGGAAACTGCTTTAGAAGAAATTGTCCAAGGTGGCATGGTGATTGATACCAGTATCAAAAAGATAGTGGCCGCTATCGATGAAGCTAATAGGCAACAAGTATCATCAACTAGTTCTAGTGGTGGGTCCTCGATGGGTGTAGGTAGTGTGGGTGGATCAGCATTTGGTAATGCTCTGAATAATATCAATACTAGTAAGTTCTTTGGTAGATGGGGGAATAGATAGATTGATGTATCATACCTAATTGGAGAGCACATCTTCTTAATCTACAATTTTACGTTATATTTATGATTACTATTGGCCAATTGGAGTAGTTAGATTCTTTTCGATAAGTATCTTCAAAAAGCATCGTAGCTAGTGAGTATACGCATGGTATATATTATCAGAAGACTCCGAGTTGTACCATTTGCCCACAAGAGGTGCAACCCCGCGAATGAAACGTAGAAAAGACGGTGAATAATTCACTAACTGAACGCCTTGTGAACAAAGTCTTGCTTGTCGGTTTGTCTTTTTGGTCTCTTAGTCTTTTTGATCTTTTTTAAAACATTTAACGTTGGTAGGTGACGGTAAAGTGTTGCAGATACTTAGCAAGTGTTTCTCTTTTACTGTTTACTCTGTGCTCAGATATTTTGTACTTGAAAGGGATAATCATAAATATGACTGAAGTGGTGTTGGTTAAGGAAAAGGGGAACAAAAGAAAGTGAATTTTCACAGCGTTTAGAACCTCTGCACTGACTTCTTCTCTTTTATTTAACCAGTTACCAGTCTTCCATCCTATACCATTTGTGAATAAAGTGCGTAATTCCGTTCTAGATTCGTGTTATTGGTATTATTGGTGTTCATATATATATCTGGCGCTTTTTGAGGTGTCTTTCTGAATTCGAATATAGAAACTGTTGAGTGATGCTCAAAAAGAATAAAAGTTTCAACCCCACAGTTTATTCGTCACATTTCCGACTTATTCCCTTCCTACGTCGACAAAAGCCATTTGTGAGATCCTTCCCTGGGGTTTTGTAGCAGTTTAACTTCAAATCTACACTTTATGGGCATTGGCAAGAACCAGGCTTCCAACAAAAAGTGGTTATTAGGTTTTCCCTAGATAAAAACAGCATCTCACGTATGTCGCATCGGATCTCAATAAAATAAATCTCCAACGTATTTTCCAAACTCAACAGCAGTATTGGAGTGATTTTAGGAAACTTCTAACTCATGTTATGCAACTAATTGATGAAATCCAATTCATCGACCCAACTTCGATTGTTCCAGCGAGATGTCGACTATGATTGAGAACCCAATTAGTGTAATCACTCAAGCAGCTTGTTGCATTCGTGAATCTTTGCAAACAATCATTCACTATGCGCCTGATCAACAACTTGTTAATGCGTTGAAAGATACAGGCAGTAACCCATTTTTACAGTCACTATTGAGAGACTCTAATAAGAATGTTTTTGAAGCTTTGGATAACCCTGACTTTGAGCTTGCAGTTAAACTAAAGGAACTGCATACTGACGGACACTTGTCGTTTGTCGATTTTTCGTCTCATGATGGAAAGTCAAGCAAAATGCAGACTCCAAAGAATACAGAGAATGTTCAACAACTACCACAAGTGCACCACATGGACTCAAAGAGTTATTTTACTCCACCAACTACAAGCACAACTTCTACAGACATTGGCAGTCAAGAACCCCCAAAGCTAAGTTCACCATCCTCTGAAGAATCACTGATTGATAGCAGAGAATCCAATGCCATCAAGATCTTTGATGAGATTAACCAAGGATCTCACAAAGCACTTGGGGTGAAAATGGTTAGGAATCCAAATTATATCAATGATGATCAAACAAGAACGATTGGGGCTATGTATCAAAGAGAAAGAGCAGATCTAACAAGTTCAAATGAGCTACCGCCACTACCTGAAATTCATGATGCTAACTTGGAACAACGAGTTTTCACTCATGAATCATTTGTTAGCCCTATGAACCTTGATTCAGACTCAAAGATGTTGAAGCATAACGAAAGATTAGAGTTTATTGGTGATTCATTCTTGAATTTTGTCGTTTCTACGTTGATATACGAGTCCTTCCCTTACTATTCGGAAGGTCAACTATCTCAATTGAGATCCGAGTTAGTCAAGAACAAGACGCTTCTAATCTGGGCAAAAATGTATGGGTTTGATAAAAGGCTGGTTAAGAATTTTTCTGATTTGACAGCTTTAGCTACTGATGGGAAAGTTTACTCAGACACTTTTGAAGCTTACTTAGGAGCCATTTATGAGTATTATCTGAAGGAGACACCTGATGGAATTACTGATACTGATAAGTATATGCGTGGTTGGTTTATTGCAAGGCAATGGATTGAACGTTTATCTGTCGGTATTATAGATGTTGCCAAAACCAGATTGAAAACGACTAAACCTTTGAATAAGAGTGCTAAACAGGAACTGAACTCCATCCTGGATCCTCGTTACATTCCATTAGAATATCCTAGAATTTTTGCTGATGATGTTTTTGTTTGTTGTTTAAGAATCCAAAAGAAGATTTTAGGATATGGTAAAGGTGGAAGTATCAAGGAATGTGAAACAAGAGCCGCTATGGATGCGATTAGTAACCCCAAACTGAAGGCATTTTTTGCTCCTGAGTTCAAAGAAAAGATGGATACATTAGAATCTCCGATATTAGCAAAGCTTGAGCATGAATTACATGAAATAATTGGAAATGCAAATGAAGTCAATGTTGAATTAGCAGATGAAGAATTTGATGAAGTCATTACTAAACATGAACTGATTGAAGATAAGTATTTGATTGCATTGAAAGAAGTTGTTGAACAGAAGAATTCAGCTTATAACAAGGAATGCATTTCTTCTGGTGTTAAAACTTTACCTAAACCTCATTATGGAAGAGGCGGTATCCCAAATGAGTCCATTCCGTTACCAAAGACAGAAGGAAAGACTGGTAAAGGTGGTATCTATTTCAATATGAGTATTATTTTGGAAAGTGATATTGTTTTGACAACGCATCAAGTTATGATTTCTTGTCGTGAATTGAATGGTGATGCAAGAAATCAAATTTATGCTCTGTATTCAAAAAGAGGTTCTGCACCTGATTATGACATTTACAGAACTAAAGATGGTAAATATTTATCTGCTTTAAGATTCCGGGATCAAATTGTTTCTTATGGACTTGATAAGAACAAGAAGATTGCTCAACAAATGGCTGCCATGTTGGCACTTAAAAGAGAAGATTACTTTGTTGAACTGGATGCTGCTAGAAACCAAGAAGATGCTTCAGTTGGTGGAGATGATAATACAGGCAAGGGCAGTTTAGAAGGATTTACTAATGGAAACAGCGTGGCTGCTGAAGCCACTACAGTATCAGAGTACGAAGATGCCAGTATGGAAATGAGTTCAGAAGATACCAAATAAGACCTTAATGTAGTTGACACAATTATTTTCAACCCCCCCTTTTTGCTCTAAGTGAATCTTGCAACCCTTACCCCCAATAAAAGAATACGTTGCCGTTTTCTGTATTGCTACTAACCTCAAACAAATTGAGATGTGTTTCTTCTTAATTTTTTTAAAATATAATTTATTTTGAAGCATACTATGCTATTTCATCGTAACGTTATTTACCGTGTTTTCTTGGTTCCTCTGACCTTTTAGTCTGGGGAGTGCTGCGTATAATGTGGGGACGAAATCCCTTTTGAATCCAACTCCTTTTCAATTGCCAAGATAACCCGCAAGGGTGTAACATAACTGTAAGATAGTTTTTTATACACTGTATTATAACTATTGCATTCTCTGAACTCACACACTAAGGAGTTACAAGCCAAGAATACGAGGAATCGGGACGAGGGCCAGGTAGTAAATTGGGCTCGCACACGCTGCGTGTCAGCTCGCATGGCGGAAGCGCGAGAGGACCCGCACGCATGCCTTTAATTAACCAAATTCTGTTAACACTGAAGCTTTGACAGATGCAATGCACTTCATTAGCAAAACCAATAACACTGTTGAGCACTTTAAATGAAAGCGATACTATGCTTATTTGCGGATCTGCCACACTCAACTATTTGTAGAACTATTGGTAAGACCTGAGTACAGAAAGTTTGGTAGTATATGAATACGCAACTGTTTTCATTCGCTGTTTTGTATACAGCAAGTGTGATTTAATTTATGTACAGTTGATGTCAATTAATTGGGGGAAACCTTTTCGTTTTGTAACTTTGGGTTCCAAATTGTAATACCTGTAAACGCCTAAAAAGATGTATTACACCGCTAATACATGCCTAATAGGCTTAAATGATACCATTGTTAGGAAACCTGATGGAACACTTGCTAGTGTTCGTTTTAACCAAGACAAGACCAGCCGCTAAGCAATAACTTGCGAATTCCCGTCGCCAACGCCAGCAGGAAGCTCCCAGTGAAGGGGCAGCTTGTACAAATAGTAAATAGTCCATTCGGATATGCTTATACTCATTCATCGTTGTATATTTCCAGCTGATTAATCTTTCGCCAAAGCAACAACCCAATTTATTTACCATATACAAGAGTCAGGGCTTAGTGCTCCCTCTTTATTTACAATATACCAAATGAGGTATAAATTACGTGCTCATTACTGAGAGAGATTTACGCCTGATTCTTTTCCTCCGATTTGCTAAGCAATAGCACGTAGACGATCTAGAGCCTTGTTCAGTAAAACCATTTATTCTGGTGCTTGATATTGTGTGTGTTTTTGTACCGAAATTGGGATGATTTGCGTTCAAATATAGCCATCTAATTGCGATAATGCCTCTTTTGGATTAGGGGTTCTTCTATACATCTGGGCACATGACAAGAAATCACGGACACGAAAACAGGAGACACGAACCGAACACCATGGACCGTGTTCGTGTCTCTCAAGCATCTCTATTTCTCCAGATCCTACAAAAAGTTCTCGGCCCGTCCTGCGTTGTCCTGTCCTGCCAAGTCTGTTCCCCCAGCTGGATGTCAAGCGCGTGGTGACGGGCTGGGTGAAGATCCCCTCAAGGCAAACTATCTCTTCTCCCCCCCTCCCCCGGCGTGCCAGCCAAACAAGCGAGCGAAAGGAGTGCGAGGCGAGTCCAAATGGAAGGTAAACATACCTTTAAGATTCGCGCCACTTTGTTTGCTTCCGCTTTGGCTTTTGTTTTTGTTTGTTTGTATATGCACCACTCTTTAATTGTACCTAAACATGCATATCCAGTTGAAACCTCCTTTCAATGCCAACCTAACAAATTCATAGCTTCCACTCCTGCTCTGTCACTGTGAGGCATCATTTTTCTCCCAATTTGATCTAATTATAGCATATATACCTATGTGAATCGACTGTTTGTCCGAAAATCGATTCAGGTTTATGTATTATAAAAAGATTCACAATTCCTCTCTTGTTGTATAACTTTTTCATTCTTCTTTCCATCTCTTTTAGTTTCTGCAACAGTCAACCGTTTACTTTTCAAACAAAGACATTATTTTATCGATATCACAAACTTATCACAATGAAGTATTCTTTATCTATCACTGCTTTAGCTTTAGTTTCTACTGCCTTTGCTGCTTACGTTCCAAGTGAACCATGGTCCACATTGACCCCATTAGACAGCGTCAGCGGTGCTATGACCGATTACTCTGCCACTTTCGGTATTGCTATTGAACCAATTACTCAATCTTCAGGATCTTCCGTTGCTTTAAAGAAGAGAGACGTTGTTACTCAAATCGGTGATGGTCAAATCCAAGCTACCACCTCTACTGCATCCACTTCAACCAAGGCAAAGACTACTTCTACTTCTACTGCTGCTGCAGTTGTTACCCAAATTGGTGACGGTCAGATTCAAGCTGACACCACGACCACCAGCTCATCTAAGAAGACTACCTCCACATCTACTGCTGCTGCTGTTGTCACCCAAATTGGTGACGGTCAGATTCAAGCCGACACTACCACCACATCTAAGAAGACCACTTCTACTTCTACTGCTGCTGCTGTTGTCACTCAAATCGGTGACGGTCAAATCCAAGCTTCTACCACAACCACATCCACAGCAACATCTACTGGTACCAATCACGTTGTTACTCAAATCTCTGACGGACAATTACAAGCTTCTACCACTACATCATCTTCCAAGTCTTCATCTACTTCATCCTCTAATTCCGAACATTACGTCAACGAAGTTGCATGTTACAACCCTGATGCTTTAGCCATGTCTTTGAAAGGCGGTGTCTTGACCGATGCTAAAGGCAGGATCGGTTCTATTGTTGCTAGCAGACAATTCCAATTTGATGGTCCAACACCACAAGCAGGTGCTATCTACGCCGCTGGTTGGAGTATCTCTTCCGATGGTTACTTGACATTAGGTAACGACACTGTTTTCTACCAATGTTTGTCAGGTACTTTCTACAACTTATACGACGAATCTCTTGGTATTCAATGTCATCAGGTTCACCTCAAGGTTCTTGAATTAGTCGATTGCAATGACGAATAAATCAATTGGTAATTCACTTCGGTTTTCTCTTTCTTTTCTTTGTCATCTCATTCATAATTTCTTTTGCATATATACTAGAAGGTTTTTTGTCTTTTCTCAAAAGATGTTCATCTCTGAAGAGATGAATGTCTTATAAATACTTAAGGTTCATATTTTATTCTCTATAATTGGTTTTTGTTACTTCTTTTTTCATGATTAAAAGTTTATCAAAAGACTTTTTAACTATAGATTAAGGTTTTGTCTGCCTGTCCATCATCCCATGCCCTCCTTCCTTTATATTTCTCCTCCTACATATACTTCTCACCACTCATCCCCCCTCCCAGTTCGAATTTGTTTTTGGTTTGTTTAATTTATATTTTTGTTTAATTTTATATCTGTGTTTTTGTCTCTGTTCAGCTATATCATGTCTTTACAAGTACGGATTACCACTAATTATCATCATGTAAGCCCATCTATCCATTCTGTATTATTCACTGCCCGAACCTTCGGTATCAGACCCAGCATGGAATCTGAGACTTTTGTGATTCATTTTCCGCGGTAAACAGAAACACGTTTGTTTTCACTAACGCGCTTCTTTTTCGTTCCGTGTGTCTCAAAGACGCGCTGGTTTTTACGCGTGTGTGAAATGCCGTACACGCTCGCCTGTTTGTTGCCCACTTGACTTGAGCAGCGTTTACTTAGCTTAATCATGTTTCCACCTAAACGAAATTGTTAAAAGGCCAAACACATACACCACAATTTAATAGTTTCTCGGGGACACTCCTTTGCTCAATACAGACAAGTGAGCCACTGCAACTTTTCTGTACATGAATTGCAACCCAAGAAAGTAAAGCTGCTCTTTTGTTTTTTTGGAGAATTCACCAGCTATGAAATTCTGTTGTGGGAATTAATCGGTAATTAATCTATTCATACAAAAGTCAAGTCTAGACTTTCTAAAATTGTATAACGCTTAGAAGAATTCATGCGTATCTTTAAAAACTGTCTCTTCATTCATAATGGCTATCATCGGTCCGTCCCATCCATATAGAGACGTACTTTTCACCTAATTACATCACTAATTAAATCTGCGATCTTAATTTGAACTAACGTTTTCCCGATCAGGATAAGTAAACTGTTTGGGTCAAGCCTAGTGAGATTTGAGCCGTTATCCAGTTTTTTTAACTAATTATCCTTACAGTGGATGGTTGTAGTTAGTCCAGAACCAAACCTATATGTGCTGTTGGTTCTGCTGACCATTTAGTATTTGAAAAGCGAGAAAGCTCTCTCTTGAATGCAGGATAACTGATGAATACAGTTCCAAGAGAGTAGTGAATGCCAATAGCAAACAAGCAATTGATTAGACAAACCTGTGTTTTTTGTAAATCAGATGAACTGTATGGAGAATGTAGATAAATGTCGTTAAAAGCCTTTGAACACTTCACCTTCCAAGCAAAATTGGCCATCCTGTCGTCATCGAGAAACGTTTTTACATTTCCCAGATTTGAAGAACTGCCGCGCCTCGGTTTTACGCTCTCTCTTTCCAAACTCTATTGTTCTTGGGTAATGAGGTTGGTTCTTTATGATCCACATTGACTTATGACATAGGAAAAGTGCATATATCACATAGCAAGAGCTCAATTGCGTTCTTGAAGACATGTCTAATCAGCTGAAAAAGGATATATCAGAGGCTACAGATGAAGAGTTGAAAGAGCTTGCCTCTGAGTTTGTGAAGAACTTCAAGAAGCATGATCCTTCTAAACCGCTAGATTCATCCAATTTGAAACAACAACAGCAGCAAAACCAGCAAACAGCTTGGACTTTACTGTCTCTTACAAGTTGGAGAATGATATACATGATATTTGCAAGTTTATTACGGTATATTTTTGCTTTGCAAACTTCATACATTCACCCTGACGAATTCTTTCAGTCGTTCCAACCATTGTACAATGACAACATACCGTGGGAATTCAGAGATGGTTGCAGGTCTATGGCACCATTATATTTGATATATTTTCCTGTTATATGGATAGGAGAGCTATTAAACCTGAAACCACATATTATTTATTATCTTACAAAACTTGAATTTTGCTTTTTGTCATGGCTGGTGCTTGATTTTTGTGTTTTCAGGATCATGCCTGTCAAACAAGAAAGAATAAAAGCTTTGTTTTTCATGAATACTTCATATATTACATTAGTTTATCAATCGCATACGTTTTCAAACAGTTTGGAAACAATATTGTTAATTACTGTTGTTTGGATAATTAATGATTTGAGAGATCACATGTCTGCCCAAGTAGGGAAGTTTAGTAAGATGAAACTGTTCCTATTAGCTTTCTGTATCTCGTTTGGTATCTTCAACAGAGTTACCTTTTTGGTGTGGTTGGTACTACCTTCTTACTTTCTTTTGAAATTCTTTTTAAAATTCCCATTGCAAGCAGTCTTACCAGCAATCAGTTTCACATTGACAACTATAATCTGTATATTAATCGACACCTATCATTTCAAAGGTGAATTAACTTTCCCATCATCAGTTGATTCAATATTTGAAATACCCAAAGTTTTCGTGATAGCACCATTGAATAATATCTTGTACAACACACAGATTTCAAATCTATCCAAACATGGATTACACCCACTTTACACACATGTTTTAATTAACTATCCACAAATACTCGGGCCTTTGATCTTCCTTTTTTTCCCATTCCAAAGAAAATACTTTACAACGACACCCTTTCTTTCATTACTCTCGGGAATTACGACACTTTCAATGATACCTCATCAAGAATTAAGATTCCTTATTCCAGTGGTGCCACTTGCGTCCTGTTGCGTTACGATACCTAGAGCGTCATGGTCAAAATACGTTATTCAAGGCTGGTTTGTTTTCAATGTTATTATGTTGTTGGTAATGGGTATATTACATCAAGGTGGGATAGTATCTGCAATGGAATACCTACAAAATGCCAAGACTGTGAGAGACCATTCCATTTTGTTGTTTTGGAGAACTTATAAACCGCCGACGTTTATGGTGTTGGATGATAGAAGTTCTACACATCCAATATATTTGAACAGAGATGAGGATGACTTACTTCATTTTGATTATGGCTCTGCTTTTGGCTCTGGGGTTGATGACGATTACATCATTGATTTCATGGGGATGGATTTCGAAGATTTTAAAGTTATCGTTAGTGATGTTTTGAAAAATTCTAATGGTAGAACAGTCAAATTAGTGACTCCGTTGAATGCCGTTTTAAATTTTGATAACTGTGTCAACTTCAAGTATGACGAATTGTGGAATAGTTACTGGCATTACGACATGGATCATTTCGAATACGATGAATTTGGTTTACAAACTTTCAAGCCCGGTATTGGTATCTATCAGTTGATATAACTTGTCTCGTAGTACCTGGATTAATACATAGATGTAACCCCCAAAAAAATGGTACGTAACAAACCACATAAAGCAGAACGGGGTAAAAAGGACAGAACATATAATAATTAAGGTAAAATATACAATTCGATATATGTACACACATGTACAAACAGTAGTCTATTTATAGAATTCAAACTTGTCAACTTCACTTCCTGTCTTCACTTGAGCAGTATAAGCTTCTTCTAAATCACTTTGTAGAATCATATATCTATTCTTTCTAACCGCTCTTAAACCGGCTTCTTGCATAATAGCAGCAATGACAGCTCCGCTTAATGGATCATTCCTTATGATTAAAGAATCAAGATCAACCTCAGGCGCCAAGGACATTTTGGAGGCAATGGTACCGAAAATCAATCTTCTTTCTCTTCTATCTCTTAATGATGGGAATTCAATCTTTCTATCCAATCTACCAGGTCTTAGCAAAGCAGGATCCAAAGTATCAGCTCTGTTAGTTGCCATAATGACTTTAACGTTAGTTGATTGATCGAAACCATCCATTTGTGTTAGCAATTCTATCAAAATTCTTTGAACTTCTCTATCGGCACCTGTTTGGGCATCAAATCTCTTTGTTGCAATAGCATCGATTTCATCAATAAAAATAATAGATGGTGAGTTTTCTCTAGCTAATCTGAAAACATCTCTCACCATTCTTGGACCCTCACCAAGATATTTTTGAACGAATTCAGAACCATTGACTCTAATAAAAGAGGCTGTCGAGCCATTGGCAACGGCTTTAACCAACATGGTTTTACCAGTACCTGGAGGACCATACAATAAGACACCTCTTGGAGGATCAATACCAATTTGTTTATATAATTCTGCTTGCGTTAACGGCAATTCGACAGCTTCTCTGATTTCTTGCTTTTGCATATCTAAACCACCAACATCGTTATAAGTAACGTCAGGTTTTTCGTTTTCACCAACGATTGAAATTGAAGAATCGGCTTCAGGTGGTAAAATGTCAACTAAAGCATTTGAATGGCGATGTAGAGCAACGGAAGCTGAAGGTTTTAATAGTTCTCTATCTAAAGTGGACAATATTCTAACAACGTAATTAGAACCTGTCGTTGATGAGACTATACCTGTGTGCTGATCAATTGGTTCCAAAAACTGACCTATAACCAATGGAACTGATTGAATTCTTTTGACTTCTTCTTGTGCTCTTATAAGCTCTCTTTTCAAATGACGTTGTTCATCTTTAATGTAATCCTCTTGCACCATCAAAAACTGTAATTCTTTTTCTAATTTCTTTAGTTTCAAGTAAACATCGTTATTGTTATTGCTGCTGTTTGATGCACTTGGAGTGGAGGTAGATAGACCATTGATCTTGTCAATTGGGTTTCCTAAATTAGGAGTATGAGTTGGGTAAATACCAATTTCTTCCATGATGAGTACGAGATATTAATTTTGTTATATATATAGTTGTATAATTGGTAAGTTAGAGGTAAATGTTAAGTTGTAGTCTTGTATGCCAAACGTTGGGTGGCAAAATAGATTCAATTAGCCCAAAACTCTTTCTTAATCCTTTTGTCAAATAAACGGTTACGAAGCGCGCAGAAACAGGTAAAAGTCGACGCGTATATTGTTGTCTAAAATACGTCGATCGTCGAGAACATTTTGCATACATTTTTATGGTTATACGCCACACATAAACAAGGGCGTCTATTCCTGATAACAGAGGCTTATGGAGTGGCTCAGCTATATTTTGTGGCAAGTTACGAGAAAGTACAGCCCCAAATCATCCCAAATAGGAATTAAATGGGCAGTCAGAATTGTTCTCTCCTTCTTCATAGAGAGCTAGAGTCTATTTCAATCGCATATTTCCATTTCTATGTACTGTGTATAATTCTATATCAATGTTTTTGTAATAAGACCTAAGGAAATAGAGAATGCAGAGAGTATACAAATAAATATTTGCAAGTCACTCTTGGTAACCAAGAATGTATCATTTACTAATCCATCTGTAGACCAAGGGTAGAGTATTCCAAATAGTGATTTTATCCAATTAGAGAGCGATTTGAAGGAATAGCCACCGGGTAACAGTGATGTCTTTATAGTTTGGCGGTTATCAGTAACAATTTTTTCCTCCTCATCTTTCTGATGTTGAGTAATTTTTTCAATCATGATTGCTTGGGATTTAATTGTTTCCTCCTTTAAATCTTTCAAATCTAAGTCCATTCTTTCGTTATTTGCGAATAAATCTTTAACTTTCAATTCAAAAGAATTTACCAATCTTGCTCTTTTCCACGGTTCAAACACCAGTTGAACTAATACCACCAATAGCAAGTTTACAGCCATGATTAATAAAGTACCCCATGTTGAAAACTGACGAATCTTATCAGACCACACTTGTTCTTCGTGATAACGATTCATTATACTTTGGATCAATTCATTATGAGTTTCATCTTCTTTACCTTCAAGTAATCTAACTGCTTCTGCAGTTTCTTGGACTTGTTTCTCTAGTTCATGATCACTTCTGTAAAGCCCTGTAAACTTTTCTAAGTCTTGAGGTGACCAATTATGTTTTCTTTCAAGTAGTTCATTGATTTGTTGTTGGGAGCTTATTCTTTCCTCCGACGCAGCGTTGTGTTGTGCTTTAGCTTCTGAAATTGCTTTTCTTAAGTTTCTTAAATTCAGTTCGTTTTGTGTAATTATGTCTTTTAACTGTATCACTTTAGTGTATCCTGTAATATCATTGACAATTTTTGAAGCTATCGACAGAGAATTTTTCAATTCTTTGACATTGTAGTCTAGTTTTTGGCTGAATGACCTACTGTAATTGTCCGCTGCTTTAGCTCTATTTTCATTGAATTTCACAAGTTCTTTCTTCAAGTTTTGAAAGTTCTCACTCTCTATTATTGTATCCAGATACTCTTTGATGGTACTGTTTGCATGTTCCCTGTCTTTATCTTTGTTAAGTTTGGAAGTTTCTTTTTCAATTGTATCGACCAGTTTCGAAGCGTTATTGGTCATTTGTTCAGCATTAGTATTCTTAAGCGGTTTTTGGTTATCATTGAGTCCAGTTTTGAATGAATTCAGATCACTTGCAGAACCGGCAAAGCAACGAATCCGTATCGACCGTGCGGTTATGCTAGATACAATTGTGAGTTGACTTTTGATTATTGAGTGAAACATTAAGGTATGAATTGTAGATTCTTTCTATATGCAATCTCGATATCATACAAGTGATTACCGAAGCTTCCAAGCATCCTGGTTCATTCACCTGTTTAAGTTAACTCAAACAATCAACCCGATATTTCACCAGTCAGACAGAGGTTGGACTGTTCTCAAGGCGGTGAAGCTGCCATTCTCATACCTCTGTTCACCAACAGGAGGAAGAGAAGAGTAGGAGCTGTGATAGGCCTTATCCGTTTACTGATTGACTGATTGGTAGATAGACTCTATACCAATGGGACATCTACGTTTCAATTGGGGCAGTAATTGGAGTTTATCTATTTAGTTATATACTCAACCGATACTGAGTACGCATAATTTTAAATCAATTGAACCAAAATATCACGGGAAATTGCAAAAGATGATACAGGCAAACAATATAAAATCTCTCAGTTTCAACCAAGACTACTCTTGCTTAGCCGTTGGGTTTGAGAACTCATACAAGGTGTACAACTGTGATCCATTTGGCGAGTGTTTCAATAAAAATGATGATGGTGGCGCAAACCTTATAGAAATGTTATTCTCAACTTCCTTGATTGCAATTGTTGGTCTAGGCGACAAACCTTCCAATTCCTCAAGGAAACTAAAAATCATTAACACGAAAAGGAAATCTATTATATGTGAGTTGACTTTTCCAACGTCGGTTCTATACGTGAAGTTAAACAGGAAAAGATTGATTGTTGTTTTAATTGATCAAATATTCATATACGATGTTTCTTGTATGAAACTTCTGCATACGATTGAAACCAGTACTTCAAATGCATCTGACAAAATAATAGCAGATCTCAGTTCAAGTGATGAATCAATACTAGCTTTCCAACAATCCTTATCGAATGGGCCAGGGTCTCATTCTTCAATTTCTGGATTCACTAGTGGTCATAACTCTTCCCATGGAAATAACAATAACATTAACAACTCAAATAGTCATATCGGAGCAAGCGATTCTACAGGTTTATCCAACAGCGGTAGCTTTAATGAAGATTCACCATTGATTCATTCTTCAGGTACTGTTATTCTATTTGATGCGCTTAATATCCAGCCGCTGAATATCATCGAATGCCATAAATCCCCATTACAAAAAATTGCCATCTCCAAAGATGGAACGCTATTAGCTACTGCCAGTACAAAGGGAACAATCATTAGGGTTTTTAGAGTTAATGATGGAAAGAAAGTTCATGAATTTAGAAGAGGGTCTTATTCTGCTTTGATTTCCTGTTTAAACTTCAACTTGGATAGTACAATACTCTCTTGCTCTTCTAACACTGGTACCATTCATTTCTTTAAACTTGGTATTGCTGCGAAGAAGGGAACATCCGATTTCCAAACTCTATCAACATCACCCCAACCTCCTACACAGCAGAATAACGATGAAGACTTGCAAACGACAACCACTGAAGCTTCCAACGACTCAAACCCAGACTTACCACACGAAACCGTAATGACAGACGAAGAGAACTTGGAGATTAATAGATTGATAAACAATCAGATATCAAAATCGGCCAGTGGACCAGCAGGACTTTTCTACAACGGGAAGAAATCAACAGAATCATTGAAAAACTTCATATGGGCACAATCCAAAAGTTATTTACCGTCACAGTTAAATTCAATTTTGGAACCCAAAAGACACTACGCCTATGTTAAGCTACCCGTTGAAACCGAATCTGTTGTTTGCGTTGTTGATAGCACTTGTTTTGTCGTTACTTTCAAGGGCGACTTTTTAATATACAATATTCCTAGTAGCTCTCATTTGAATGGGGGTGGATCAGCTGGCTCTGGAACTGGCAGTGGAGGTAGCGAATGTGTCTTGTTAAAACAGTATAGGTTGAATGAGGAATAGTTTACTTATATAGGAGTGCTCTTTTTTTCTTGGTTTATTTGAATTGCATTGCTTATATGCTTTTTATTATTATTATTACATTATTACTATTATTAATTAGGAATGGTTAGTTAATACGTTAATTGGGGATTTCATTTTTTTCTTTTTCAGTAAACGCACTATAGAGAAGGAATATATTAAGATTGGAATCAATCTTTTATTGTGGAATTTCTAAAACCAATTTACCTGTGGTTTTTCTACCTTCTAAATCTTCAGCGGCAGACCTGTAGTCTGATAATGGGTATGTTTTAGTAACATTAATATTTAAAGTTCCTTCAAGCATTAACTTAATCAATAATTCAGAGTAATGTTTGAATTCTTCAGGGGTGCTAATGTACCCAAACAATTGAGGTCTAGCAATCTTTTGATTTTTAGCACTTAGTCTTCCAATTGAAACTGGAGGAACGACACCTGAGGCATTACCGAAGGAAACAAAAGTTCCCTTTCTAGCAACAACCGCAAATGAAAGTTCAGCAGTGTCTTTACCAACTGAATCAAACGAAGCTTGGACACCATTACCACCAGTAATTTCCATGATTTGAGCAATTTGTTCTTCCTGGGATAATTCACTTGAATTTAACAAATACTCAGCACCGGCATTCTTCGATAATTCTAATTTGGCATCAGTGGAAGCTAATGCGATAACATGAGCTTTTTTAACCTTACTTATTAATTGAGTCAAAAGTAAACCAACACCGCCAGCAGCAGCAGTGACTAAGATATAATCTCCTTCTTGAACGTTATAAGCTTCATTAACAAACGTTAATGCTGTTAAACCTTGTAAAAGGGAGCCTGCGTATAATTTCAATTGTTCATCTGGTGAATCAGGAGAAAGTTTGACAATTTTGCCAACGTTGTTCACATCGTACTTGGTATATTGTGCGAAAGTGCCAGTTGATAAGTAAGCAACTTTATCACCAACGGAATAGTCCTTAACTTTTCCACCAACTTTAACTATAACACCAGAAGCTTCACGACCCAAGATGTATGGTTTGGCACATGGGTAAATACCTTGACGGAAATAAGCTTCAATGAAGTTAACACCAGCGAATTTGTTCTTGACTAAGATTTCGTCAAGTGAGATTTCAGGGACGACAACTGATTCGTATTTTAAAACATCAGTTGAGCCTGTTTCATGGATTTGAATAACATAGTTTGTATCTGGAACTGTGAAAGTTGACATCTTTTTCGAATCTTGAAAATACAGTTTATTGGTTACTAGTTGCTTCACAAAATGAGCTTTGACTGGGGAAGACAGTAGCAGAACTCTTGGCATTAAAAGCTATTGGTTTTCTAGTTATAGAAAACACTTTGAGGTTTTATATGTAGATGATTGAATATTAAGAGACAATTGAAGTCTAGCATTGAATCTATAAAAGAATTGGAAGGTAGGGAAAAGCCCTCAATGGAAGGTCATATAAGTCCAATTATGTCCAATCTCATGGTAAATGACGAATGCTGCTCATATGATGTTCTACTGATGTAAAACCAGAGTATGCGCCACCGCGCCACATATTAATAAGAAGTCTTAGTAATCAACCGCAGTTGTTAAGCTACAGCAATAGATTCAACGGTGAATTCATTAAGAAAGACAGAAGAAAATATTTGGACCAGTTCTTAAATACTGTTGTCAGCCATTATCTGCCGTAGATGGTAAGTAAGACTTCAGCTGGTTTTATGAAGGACAATGTTAGGGAAAAGAATTGGTTTGCCTCGGTCGATCATGGATTTGGTTTGATGATTCTACCCCTTCTTCAATATAACTATTCTATTCTATAATGTGAATTTCTATTTACCTAATGTTTTGTTATGTGCCTTCTTTTCATTTCTGTTTTCATTCCCCCTTACACTTCTCTTTTCTCCTCTGCTCTTTCTCACCGCGTGTATAATAATATACGTTAATCATATCAATGAGTATACGATACCACCTGTAAGAGAGTTGACTAATATTACCATTAAGGAGGATTACGTAATACACTGAGTGAATGATAGGTGTAAAGGTTTGAGGTTAACAAACCTTTACGCCCAAACCAACCTTTCGCTAAAGGAGTTTTTGTCTATTTAAAGAGGGGATCTATGAATTCCGTATGTATACCTTTTATAGTTCTTTTTACCCTTTAGTTTAGTTAAGCTATATTGCCTGAAGCAACAAGTGTTTAGGTATAGTCCTTCCGACCGTATACCAGGAATATAGTGGAACTACTACACGAATACAACTTCTTATACACCAAGTATAGTAGTAGACCACCTATCTACATTTACTTTGAATATTTACCCTCCAATTACTATTATTAGCAACAATAGGACTAATTGAGCTATTTCTAGGCCCTTCATAAAACCATCATATATAGTATACTATCCAAGTTCCATATAATCCGAAATAGATTTACCTTCCAAATCTACCCACCTTTAAGCAGTTGACTCTGCACGTAAAGTTAACCGCCCTTTACCATTTACTTAACCGCATCGATTAATATCTTAAACGGAAGCTATCCGCCCTATTCCCTATTTCTTATTGCCCACTTATCTCCTATTTCCGGATTTGTAGAACTCTTATTCCCGGACTCCTTTTCTCTATTTGTTACCCACTTTCAACAGCAGTCCTCCGAGGTTGTCAACATCTTTGTTTTTACTTCTTATTATAAATATATGTGTATTCCCTTTACTTCTACTCAGATTCCGTTCGTATCAACTAAATAGATAGAACATCAAATAAAATATCAATTTCATATACCTGTTTTATTCTTTCTTCCATTGGATCATTTTCAACATATTTACTGAAAAACAGGGCCGATAATAACCTTAAAATCGAATTCATTATCCAAACAGTCTTCAAAAATGTCATTAGCTACCACTTCAAACTTCTTCAAAGATTCTTTAATCAAGAACGAAATCATCCCTACTGTGATTCACAACAAGAATTTCCAACCAAAGGGTTTCTTAACCATCTCATATGGCAGTGCAGATAAACAAGTTACTATGGGAAATACTTTAAAACCTGACGAAGCCCAATCAATACCATCTGTTTCATTCACTCTAACTCTCCCAACAGATACGGACCAAAAAGCAACAGCAAACTCCTCTTCTTCATCATCGAAATCTGAACCAGTTTCAATTTCACCAGAGGATTACTTCACATTAGTTTTTACCGATCCAGATGCACCAGCTAAAGGTGATGAAAAATACTCCGAGGTCTGTCATTACATGTCCAAGAACATTAAATTAAATGCATACGATCCAAAAGAACAAATTACAAGCTCGAATATTCAAGATAAATTAACCACTTCTTGCTTAAAAGGTGTTGAACTTGTTTCATACGTTGGTCCAGGTCCAGGGCCAAAAACAGGCAAACATAGATATGTTTTCTTGTTATATAAACAAAAACAAGGTTTGGAGCCACAAGTCCCTGCTGGTAAAGCTAACGGTCCTCGCATTCCTGGATATGGTCCTGAAGGATGGAGAGGTTGTTACGGTACTGGAATTCCTGGGTATGGGGCTGAAGAATGGAGTCAGTTGCACGAACTGGAGTTGTGGGCTGTTAATTTCTTTTATGCGCAAAATGCAGATCAATAGAGACTTAGAAGCTCTAACACTCTGCTTTACATATACTGTTAGACACTGTTGTTGACTGCTTTGTTTCCGTTGCTTCTTGTTCCTTCTCCAATTGTTAAACTTTTTCATTACCTGATGCAGCATTTCAGTTGCCATTTTCATTTTGGTATTTATTTTGGTTGGGATACTCTTTTGTTTACAGTGTTTTCTTTCTCTCATTTGTATGTTGCATTTCTGTATAGATCCTGTTGTTGTCTTTTACATTGAATGGTGTTCTATCTTTTTGTTTCTTAATTTCTCTCTTAATGGTAATTGAATATACCCGTAGCCCATACCTCAGTCTTGCTTCTTTCAGATTGATACCAACACCTGCAAGGAGCTTAATCTACAGTTGTGCAGAAGCCTAAGTAGCCTGTTGAATATATCCTTCCCCTGTACACAAGATGGAAAGTAAAGCAAAGGGCCATAGTGCTCGAAACATCAATTAGATAGTTTAATTTGCTAATCTATAAGCTGGGTAATCATCATCCAGTTTGAATATTGTCACAGGTTATTCATTCAAACGTTCATCATCTTAGACCGCGACTGAAAGAAAATCGACGCGTCTAGAATATCCTGTAGTGGTTCAAGGTGTGATAACAGATATACAATGTCAAGTGATAGTTGAGAAACATCTGGCCTTTTGAACTATTCAACCCTTTGTTCAAATTGCTTGACACACATTTGATCTGCAATTGACTTAGGTTAGGAAGTTAAGTATACGATTCACTTATATCAAATATGCAATGGTTAGCAGTTTTACTGTTGTTTGTTCGACTAATCAACGGTTCGAATATACTTTTAGATGAACATTCTCCCAAATACCAGATCCTGTATTCAAATGATTGGATCACCGATAAGGATAGAATACTGCAGGAAGGCTCAACGATATCAAACAATTCTCATTTTACCCATTTGAGAAAAGATGGGTTGGATTATTTGTGCAATGTCACTAAATCAAACATCTTAATTGATCATATTGAAAGTTCCAAAACATCACCACCCTTGAATTCACAACAGGAGAAAATCAACGTTTTGAAAACGTTGAAAAATTTCAAGAATGAATATTTCCCAGATGAAGGAAGTTGTATATATCATATAGCTGGCTATTGGGTTTATAGTTTTTGTTTCAATTCAATGATTACACAGTTCCATTACGATGAAGTTGAAAGGGTGAAGACTAATATGATTGTACCTGATCCAAAGATCCCACAATACACACTCGGGATAATTGATCATGATTGCTTTGATAAACTGTCTGATTTTGAGGTTCTGAAGACAGATGATGGGTCTAAGTATGTGACTCAAGTTGTTTATCATGGAACGGTTTGTGATTTGACAGGTAGAGACAGAACAACAACTGTTAAATACGTTTGCGATCCGTCGTATCAAACGCCGAATATAATAAATATAATGGAGCTGCAGACATGTCAGTATGAAATGACTATTGCTGTTCCTACGTTATGTGAAGATCCGTTGTTCAAGCCAAATCATGATGTTTTGATGGGTAATGTTACTTGCAATCCAATAAGGCCAACAATTGATGAGAATGATGATATGTTTGCTGTTGATGAAGTGTTAAAGTACCATCCGAAGTTGAATATGCATGCGTATAAGTTGAAACCACTTGGGTTTGGGTTATACCTGGGTGAAGCAAAAAATAATGTTTTGTCAAATGGGGACGAAAAACCATACGTTTTGATAACTAATAGATACATTGACATACCCGAAGAAACCGATGATGATGATGATAAAGAACAACATGTAGTTAAACCACAGCATAACATTGTTTTAAACGTTGCCAAGGCGTTTGCTAATATTGGATCCGTTGGTACAGGTTTAATGACTCCTAAAAAGTACACGAACGAGCAACATAGTCGATACGTCGTTGGTTCTGACAACTATACGTTCCATGTTCAACTGTATGGAAGGGACGGTGAGTATCAAGGGAATATGGTTATTGAGCAAAAGGAGGATAAGATATCTGCATATTTTGAAACTGGTAAGGAGTTTGTGCGTGATAATTTTGTGGAGTTCAATGGGTGGGTTCCTCGAAGGGATACTGCTGGGACAGTGTTTGATGAATTTCCAGCATTTTTGGAAGATGCTTTAATTTATTGACTCATGAGCTTGTATTACTTTAGTTGACACAGCGGCGTACATACGTGAACATTTATTTACTTCTAGTAAAAATACAATGATGATGATAATAATAATAAATGAAGCTGACAGGGAAAAATAAACTACGTAAAGACAACACTAAAATACAAAAAAATTAAAGTACTATGTGTGATATATTTATAATAAACAAGAAAAAGCACACACACAATCAAAGAGCAGTGATGAACACCTCACTTTCTCCTCTTTGTCGATTTGATTCCGGATGCTCTTGTACCATGCAGAGTTGTGTTTCCATGCATGATTGTATCAGGTAACGAGCCACCATACGTATGTTGCAAGACTGATAACTTTGAACTTAGTTGGATATTCAAATCACTTGGATTAATGTTTTTATGATGAATCAACCCAGTCAGCATTCTTTTCAATTTATGGAATTTCAGAACCTCTTCACGAGTAGGTTTGTTAATTCTACCGTTAACAACTGTTCTAACGCCAGGTTGGGTTGGTTGTGGGATAGGTGGATTCTCAACTTGTTGATAAGTGATTCTCTGTTTTCTAAGTTGGTTCAATTCTAAAAGTAATTTGCTGATTGATTCTTGGGATCTTTGTTCTTTGATCTGAAGTTTCTCTGATTCGTCAACTGTGTTATCTATTCCCCATTTGAAAATATTTAGCAAGTCAATGAGCTCTTCCTTCTGTTCAGGTTCGGTTTCTTCTGCTTCTTCTTTTTCAGCTTCCATTGGTTCCCTCTCTGCATCAGGAAGCTCAATGTCACCGTTTGAAGGTTTGACCCCTTCACTTCCAACATTAGTAGTTTCTGATTCTTCTTTCTTCGGCTCACTTTCGTCAGCTGAATCCTTTTCGGGTTGTGTAGATTCGTCAACTGGTTCAGGGCTGGTTTTCTTCGCACTCCTTTCCATTTCAAGTTGTTGTTGGTGTTGTTTGATTTCAATTACTTTCTTGAATCCAACTTGTTCTAGCCAAGTCAATCCTTTCCACTCATTAGAAACTACTGCTCTACTTTCATCGTAAATTGGAGCAAATGTAACCTCATTTTCAATTTGTCCGTTTTTCAACCACTGTGAAACTGGAATATTGTACCATGAAGGATGAGAATAACTCGAAAGAATTTCCAACATTTGCTGGTTTGGCTTGTATGGGAATCCAGACAATGTGCCTAATCTTTCAGCAGGAATGGATGTTAGATTTGGAACAATGTTTGTTAACTTGAAAGGTGATTCATCTCCAATTATTGGTTGCCTGTCATCTAATTCTGACTTCAAAGTGTTCAAGGATGAGAAAAGAGGGAGGTTGTTCGGTGCAACTATGGATAATGCTTGGCCTAATTTGCTTATGTATGAGGTTGAGATGATTTCAAAATCACGGGCAAGAGATTGTTGAAGGCTCGATTCAAATTCTTCCTCTTCCTCTTCCTCCTCCTCCTCCTCCTCCTCCTCTTGATCGTCATCTTCTTCTTCATCCTCTTCACCTTCGGATTCGGACTCAGATTCAGATCCAGATCCAGATCCTTCTGCCTTTGGGATTTTACTATCTCCATTTTGTTTGGTTTGTGGTTTAGGTTTTGATTGATTCAAATCTATTCCAAATCTTAAGCTTTCTCTCATTAGTAATTCCACTGAAACTTTATAAAATTTATCTATCTTTGTGTACACATCCTCAACTTGCTCATTTTCAAGCATCTTTAAAATCGAAGATGTTTTAAGATCATGGAATATCTCATATATTGTTGAATATTCATTATTTTCGAATTTATTTGTGATTGTTGTTGATTTTTCGAATTCCTTTGGTTCGGATTCAATGGTATCCAAGAAGTTCAAAAAATGATTTGATATATACTTTGGATCTTTGTCGTAAAACAGTTCTTGGGTTGGTATTGGAGTGGATAGTATGTTTGTCTGTTGATCCAATTGGGTCAGCACTTGGACTAAATCCGTAAAGAATGCACTGAACTTGATCTTGTCTTGTTCGTTCATTCCAAATGTTGTTAAATTATGAGTGACTATTCAAAGGGTTAAAGGTTCTGTTTAAGGAAAAATTGAAGGGTGCTGGTGTCGAGGTCAAAAAAAAATTATGTGTATATATATTCGTGAGTTATTTACAATCATATCATATAAACATCAAAAACCAAATCGACTGAACAGAAGGAATTGGCTCAATTTTTGGCCTTTGGAAATTTGTTTTGTTTCGTGCGACTGTCAAAAGTCAAATTTGGTTGATTGTTTTTTTGTGTGTTTTTTGTGTGTTTGGGAATTGGTTGGTTAGCATCCTGGTGGGTGTATGGCCTATATTGATGAGACTTGTTAGCTGATATGCTTATATGCATGGTATATATACAGGCTTGCACATACGTCAATACACATATGATTACTAGTATACACGCTGGATTTTGGAGGATCTGGATTATACTGGTGGAATGAAAAGTGCAGTACAGGGCTTTCTAACCACATTCCTTAGTCGTGTTCGACACAAACTAGATGAAGGGAGGGAGATAAATCCCTGTTATCCTAGTACATAAGCGACGGTACGAGTGGATGGTTGTAACAGAAATGGTACATGTCGTATGCATACATACATATATACATAAATACATAATCAGTGGGATGAAAACAGTTAAGATCTTATATATATAGACGAAAAAGGGGAAACATTAAAAAAACTTGAACAGCAGTTGAACGAAGTACAATAATCTACAAAGCATCTAATCTATCGTTAATCTCTTGAACAGTAAATTTCTTGAATCTTGGACCATGAACACCCTCAGCACCTTTGAATCCCATGGCATCGTCATCTTGAGATCCAATGATTGAAATCTCCACCGTATCACCGTTCATTTCGCCTTCAATTGATTCTTTTAATGTCAACAAGGCAATATGTATAGCATCTTCCAATTCTAATTCTTCGTTCCATCTTTTCTCTAGAAACGTTTTGGCAGCGTTTGAACCTTTACCAATTGCAGTTGCCTTCCATGGGAAATACGATCCTGACGGATCAACTTGATATAGCATGAATCCATTGTCATCGTCATAACCACCAACCAGCATAGAGACACCATAAGGTCTCACACCTGCACTCTGTGTAGCATCTTGCATGATCTTTGCCACTTCGGAGACAAGTATTTTGGTTGGTGGATATTCGTTATAAATTCTTTTGTAGTTCGTATGTGAAACTTTTCTTGATTTGTCCGTCAAAACTCTGAAATCTGGGCCCATACCAGAATAGGTCATTCCAATGTCTGGTGTAACGTGGACAATTTTTTCAATGAATTCAGAGTTAATTAACACAGATGATGATTTCTTTTCAGTAGCCAACACGATACCATTTGTTGCCTTTATACCTAATGAAGTCACACCCTGCTTGACAGCAGCCAATGCGTGTTCAATTTGCTTTAACTTACCACTGTACGAATTTATAGATGGAGTGTATTCCACAGAATGTTAGTATGAACTGTATAAATGAAATAGAATCACTTCAATTTAGATAAATTTCAAATTAGAGATATCTAGATTAATTTGGGGTAAAAGAAGACGAGAAGGTGCTTACCTTGGGGAAAATGTAGTTAGTGAGAAGGAATATCTGTCGGCCATTGTTTATATACTGATATAGGATTGATGCAATTGGATTTGGATATTTATTGATTCGACAAGATGAAGTGATAAACAAGTATATGTATGTTAATCCACGTAGAATATAGTAGTATACTCAAGAACTGATCGTTTATGATTATAATGTGAGTGGCAAATTGAGATTGAAATGAGAGAGACGAAAAAGCGAGATGATTTTGTTTTGTTTGATTTATAGGACAAGAAAAACATCTTTACACAGCCCAACTGATAATGCACGGGAAAAAAATTTTGTTTTTGGAAAATCCATGGAGTTTATGAAGGTGGTAGTAGACCTGGATCAAGTTCATCTCTTTGTCCGTTACCGATCTACAACAAAGGGCATATGCTTATAATATCACTTATCAATAGATAGCCCATATACCTAGATATGGCTAGAAACCCCAAGTCCCCTGGAAGTACCGGCTCCAATATCAATTCAAAGACCAAAAACTCTGTACATCCAACCAAACCGAAGAACAAATCCAGCGAAAAATCAAAAAACTACAACGGTAATCCGAAGTCTAGGACCAATTCTAAATCAAGCAAAAGCACTAACAACGTGAATTATAGCAACACTAACAGGAAGACTAAAAAATTAAATAATCAATCCGATATACAACCGAAATTGGGAAAGAAAGCCAGAAACAAGAAGAACAAGAAAAGTATGAAAGCTGGCGAATCCGACGAATCTATACCAACTCTAACTAACAAGAAAAGATCCAATTCATTCGGTGCTTTGGAAGACATTGATGATGATGATGAGCTGTTCAATGTTTCATCAGCTTCTGAAGATGGCAGTGGCAATATTGTTCTTTTGGATTCGGCAGATGAGGATGAGGATGAGAGCACCAGTGAATCCAATTCAGTTGAGTCTAAGGATGATGATGATACTCCACCTACAAAGAAACAAAAGATTGATAAAGAGTCCAATTCATTAACAGAGAATTCAGATTTCATTGCATTTGATGATTCTTCTGATGACGATAGAGAAGAAAAGAATAAAAAGTTTGACTATGATAACTTCGACAACGAAAACAGCAGCTATGAAAGTGATGGAAATGAATATTTAAGCAATGATGAAACAGGATATCACACTAAATCAACCGCACATAAAGCAGGTGAATCGAATTCGAAATACCCTTGGATACGAAACAATGATCATTCTAAACAAATCGAAATTTCGGATTGGTTAACGATGGAAATTAAAGATTTTATCAATTATATGTCACCATCAGCGGATGAAATTAAGGCAAGAAATCAACTAGTGAAAAACTTGCGGGAAAGTGTAACTTCAATGTGGCCAGATGCAGAACTACATTGTTTTGGTTCTTTTGCTACCGATTTATATTTACCTGGTTCTGATATTGATATGGTTGTTGTCTCCAAGAAGAGAAACGGTAAATATGATAACAAATCTTCGCTGTATCAATTGTCGTCTTATTTAAGAACCCGCAAGTTAGGCATCAACATTCAACCTATTGCGAAAGCTAAAGTTCCAATTATCAAGTTTGTCGATCCAAAAACTGGTATTCATATCGATATCTCATTCGAAAGAACTAACGGTGTTAAAGCTGCCGAGTTAATCGTTTCCTGGATTAAAAATACCCCGGGCTTACGTGAACTTGTACTTATTGTAAAACAATTCTTAGCCATTAGAAAATTGAACGTTGTGCATACTGGTGGTTTAGGTGGGTTTGCCATTATTTGTCTGGTTCGCTCGTTCTTACAATTACATCCAAGAGTGATGACCGGTTCTATAGATCCAATTGACAATTTAGGGGTTTTATTGATTGAATTCTTTGAATTGTACGGTTATAACTTCGGCTATGATAATACTTGTATTGCATTCAACGATAAAGGTGATTCCATATATGTTTCAAAATCTACAAATCCAGCTTTACAAGGACGTAATCCTTTCCTTTTGGCAATTCAAGATCCACATGATTCAAGTAACAATATTTCAAGAAGTACTTATAATTTAAGGGATGTTAAAAGAGCATTTGGTGGTGCATTCGAACTATTAACTAACAAATGTTACGAAATGTATAATGCAACGTATAAGGAAAGGCTGGGTCAATCCGTCTTAGGTGATATCATCAAATACAAAGGCGCCCAAAGAGATTTCGAGGATGCAAGAGATGTTGTTAAGAATCATGCATTTGCAGGTCATAAAAAGGAATCTGAATCGGAGGTGTCTGATTTACCTCCATTACCGTCCGATAAATCGGGTAGAAAGTTACATGAAGATTTCCAATTCTACTCAGATATGTCTGATTCTGAGGATGATGGCACGATGCAAGCTATCTATGATAAATCACAAAGCTCAACGAAGCCTAAGAATGACAACAGTGCCAAAATTAATGAAATGATGGGGATTAAACTTGATGAGGAGGATGAAGATGAAGACGATGCGTATGAGCCTGTTGGAATAAAATCGGATGGCTCAGACAGTGAGACCTACCTACCAAAGCTGAGCAGGAATTCATCACAAGTTAGCGCTGTTGAGAAAGTCAAAAAGAGGGAGTTTTGGCTACAAAAAGGAAGTACTTTCTAAGGATGATTGAACTACATACTGTATTATTAATTTATGTGTATATAAAAAGCACTAATTGAAACCGAACTCGAGTACAGCCGACACACCTATACATATATACAAATATCTAGATCAAGATTTATTCAAGTAGCACGCACTCCCCTGACTTATCCCCTAGTAAAATACTAAAATACTCAAATGTTAGAGTCACGTGATTTACAAGTCGATAGTCCCACAGGCAGAAAATCGACGATCTGAAGAGTATACGCGTCTCAAACAAACAAACAAAAGGATTGGACTAAATTATTAGCTCTTATCTAAGGAGATTGCATGTTTATACATGAAAACATAACATCAAGTGTATAAGCATTAGTGTTGTGTGTTTTTCAATTCACCTACCCAACAGCACTGTCAAAGACTATAATTTTTTGAGTAGTTGTAAGTTCTACAGAAAAGAAAAGAATGTCAGAAATACCTTCCCCTGACGAGATTGTTGATTTCATCTTAGAAGAACTATGTGTTAGTGATTCTGATGGTGTTTCTATTGATGATCTTTGGACCATTTCCAGCCAAAAAATAGAGCAACTGGATGAATTCAATAAGAAATTGGTCTGGAGTTGGCTAATTAAAGAAGGAGAATTTATCATAGCTGTCGAACAAGAAAAGGCAGGTAAAGGCAAGAAACAGCAGGTTGTTTACAAAGAATTAGATAAGAGTCTATGCAAGAACTATGCCAATCTACTGAAGAAATATGAAGGAAAGACATTGAAAGTTAAAGCTAATGAAGATAAACAATCTATTCATTTACTTGGAGTCAAGAAAGAAAACAACAACGTTGGTCAGTATCCTTACCAATTGTTGAAGGCAATTGCGAAAAGAAGAGGTAAAGGGATTACCTCTGTCGATTTGATTAAAGAAACAGGACAAGATAGAAGAAGCTTAACATCAAGACTACAAACGTTGGAAAAACTCGGTGCTGTGAAAAAAATCCCTATAGTGTCAAACTCCACTCATACTTACATATTAGTCCATACAAAGTACTCCCAAGATTTCACATTGGCTACTAAAAAGCCAGCTGCTCAGATCTTGAAAGAGATGATGGTCGAATTGAAAAAAGCACCGAATGGTATTCGTATTGCCTCTGATTTGACTTCTCAGCTTGAACTAAATGCCAGATCTGACAAAAATAGATTCCGCAGAGTGGCTAGAATACTGGTTAACATTGGATGCATTCAAGGGATGGCTGTTGAACACAGTGAAACACATCGCAAGTTTTTCGCCTTAAAATTTGTTAAAGATGTGCCTAGAGAAATGAATTCTACTGCTGAGTTACTTAAGTTACTAGACCAAGCTGAAACAAACGAAGATGACGGTGAAGATTATGCATTAGAAGCTGTGGGTACCGATAATGCCGTTACTGATGATAAAGTTCCACTTTTCAATAAAATTTTCCCATTACAGAATCAATTGTATGATTTAGTGAAACAGAAACCAAATATTACTAACAAAGAATCAAATCAGGCGCTAACTGGTGAGTTATCAAGTAAGCCTTGGAGTCATTTTACTCAAGATTTTGTTTCTGATCAAGCAAATCCTAATGTCAGAAACCATATTATTCGTATCTTACATTATTCTGGCAAGCAAAGATATTTTTGCAACATGACGCAAATTGATTATTTGAAAAAACAAGGTGATACAGCTACCTTTACTTCTGGCGTGACTAGAATTCAACCTGTCAAAGGAACTACTAAACAATGTTTGGTTGATTTCAGTGCAGATGCTTCTGCCTATTACAAAACTGATAGATTCACTGCTGTTATCTTCCCTGATAATACGTACAGGTTCCATTGGAAAACGTATAGTGGTAAAGTTTTATCGAAATTCAAGATGGGTCCGATTTTCAAAGGTTATTCTCTTGATGCTGATAATTCCCCAGTTGCTTCAAATGGAGAGTACCCAGCAAAGCGTTTTGGTCGCCCGAAAAAGGATAAACCTAAGAACGTGGATGTTGTAGAAGGCGAAACAAATGATTCTGTCGCAAATGAAACCAATAACCAACCTGTCGTGGATGTTCAAGAATATGTTACGAAAGACCAACCGAAGGAAATTAAAATAGAAGAAGCTCCAATAATTGAGAAACAAGAGAAACTGGTCGATGGTGGACCAAACTTTAGACGTCAAGTCATTTTGAATTATGTCAATGAGAAAAAATGTATTTTTTATCATTTGGAACTTTGTAAAAAGATATCCACTCTTTTAAAAGCCGATTATCAAGTTGATAGAAGAACGGTTAAAAAGGATTGTGAATTACTAAAAAGTCAGGGTCTTCTTGAAATCAGAGATGCATTTGGACGTCCTGTTGTCTGTTCGCTACAACATCCTCCCTCTCATGATGACATACAAGCTGCTCTTGATGACGCAACATATAAGTATGGCCCTTCTACAGCAACACATACGAGAGTTCTCACTGTCAGTGTTGATGAAGATACACCTAGATTCCAAGTCAGCGACAAACACTTTTATATTAAGCCGCAAACAAAACTTCGTGACACTAGAATTTTGCTGAATAGGAAGTCTGTGTCTGTTGATCGTAGATTAAAGGCTGCAGAGGCAAAGGAATCCCTTGATGAAGATGCAAGAGTTGCTATGAAAACTGAGCGTGATAGCTTTATTGGAAATAACGGTGAGGCTAAAGCAAAGAAAAAAAGAAGATCTCGTAAGAGGGGAGGGGAAGATCCTGATGATCTTTTGAGTTCAATTATGGAATCAAGAAAGAGAAAGCAACATGTTTCCAAATCGAAATCTTCACCAGCTCTTGTTTCTGCTCCTAATACCAAAAAGACACGTACTAATCTTAGATTGGCTAATAAGGACGTCTTGTTGTTGGTCAGAGCAATCATTATTTCGAGGTCGCTTTCGACTGGCCAAGTGATTGATTGGATTGGCATATCAAAGATCTTTGGAGGTAAATACTCGTCTGTTATTTTGAAACGTCAATGGCCTAGACACAGGAGAATCATTGGTATCAGAGGTATTGAACAGAGTAGAAAAGTTTGGGAAAGAATATTGTTAAAAGTTATCGAAAGTGGAGAAATTGTTGAAGAAGACTTAATATATCCAGACATTCCCAAATTACTTGAAATTTGGAAAAGAGTTGATTCTGAAAGTTTCGAGACAACAAGTGATGTTTTCTTATACAAAGACTACGATGAGAACTTCAAATATCAACATTTTGCCACTTACTCAAAACCCAAAGGTCTTGATTTATTCAAGGAAGCTCTTACAATTATTGAAAAAGAAGAACAGTTTGCTGTCATTCCATTCACTTACCCTGTTATCGAAGAAGAATTTGTTGCCACTCCTACTGAGCTTCAGAAGGCAAAGAGTAAATTAAAAGCGTTATTTGCAACTGACTCCAAATTGTTCTCATCAGAAAGGGCTAAAGCGCTATTCAACTCCACTTCAAATGATATATATGCTAAGGCTTTAAGTGAATTGGAGGATGAAAAGGCTATTGCCTACCTTGGTGATCAATCATCGGTTAAGTTTGCACTAACTGATAAAGCAATGTTTTTGGTTGATTGGAAGTTTGACGAATGGTTTTTCAAAAGTGGTTCTATTTTTAGGGAGACTTTAGGATCTATTTCACTGAATAATAAAGGTATGGTTTTATCACCACTGTCACCTGATGGATGCTTTGTTCCGTTGATAAATCTATTAGCTTATGGGCAGTTGAAAGTTACCAGAGTCGACCAAGCTGTTCCTTTATTAGAAGAGAATTACTCTACAAAGAGCCAAGATAAAAAGAAACTTGAATCTGACTTCATTATTTCTACCATGCAAGCAAAGAGTGAATTTGATTTGGGATCAATACCACCACCTATGGGAGGCGCCTGTTCGAGATTATGGATTGATTTGGATGGTGGTTTCAACAAAGCTTTATGGATGAAAACTGTGAGTAAGTTATTGTTCATTATTGTATTTAGACCAGGTGTCACTTTCAAGTTGTTGTCGCTAAGATTGGCTCCCCTTTTTGAAGTGTTTGAGGTTAAACTTATCCTAGATTGGCTCATTACGAAAAACAGTATCAAGGGGGGACCATATGGTGGCTACATTGCCCAACCTAATTGGAGTTTAACGTTCGATGCTTGATCAACGCACCTTCTGGTATATACGTATCTTTGTGTAATGTCTTGTATAATTGTATATATTTTTGGCTGAGTATAAAACCATTCGAAACGTTCTTATTAGTTGTTCCCCGCCCCCGTGTACTGTGTGTGTCTTGACTGGATATCTGTTGTGTGGGGCAAATGAAATGTGGAGATGTTATTTTTAAGGAACAGTGAGCCGCGAAAACGGATAAGGAAGTTTTCCATTAATAACAACAAGAGATATGTCGCAATTTAAAAAGGGGTCAAATAACTTTCACTGGTTTTCATCTCAAACTGTCATTTTAGTACTAATAACTTTAGCATTAAATAAATGTAGATTCATAAACATAAATTAATATGAGGCAGACTATTTTTACTAAGAACTTACTTTACAGATTTGTATTGAGTAGATAAATTTGATAAATTTTAATAAAATTTCTCCATTATTAATTGATATATGAGTTACTTTGTTAATTATCGATTTCAACAGATGCAACTAATCATAGAATGTTCATGCATCTGCCGTATTAGTTTTTATGTGTAAACCACTGATACAGGCCATATGACTTCAATCTTACTTTTATTGACCAAATCATACATCAAGGAGCTACACAGCCCCACCACCACCATAGGACTTATCCTTTTCAGTCTTAAATCAGTCCCTATATTCCAAAATACCATGCAAGTTTCATAGGGCATATAAATATAAAATACCACTGTAATTTTTTGCTAACGTTTCGAGAGTGTAAGAAGTTGTTTGATGAAGATTTGGGACCCTTGCTGATAGATTGCATCTTGTTAGGATTAGGTCATCGGGATATGCGGGATAAAGATTAGGTAAGCACATAGACAGAGTTGGGAATTGATACAGCCACAACAGACTTTACTACTGGCACAACAAGTTATGTAACATATTATGTAATATTTGCATGACATAATCGATTATGCCGGGAATTGATAGGGAGAGCGCAGACTTTGTTACAGGCAGCACAAATTGCGTAATGCCCATACAAAAAGGTATACATTCATGACATAGTCAATATCAAATTTTTGCAACTCCCATACCCGCACAACCAGTTATGTAATCCGGAGTGTGAATTCTATGAGACAGGGCCGCTGTACAGAAGTAAGTAGCTTATCTCTGTTCTCAAAGACTTGCTCCATGGGTGGCACCATGATAGGATAAAGAATCAGATGAAGAATCCGATTACAAGGAGATGCCCCTATAGTAGTGGAAGATAGGATTTAGTTGCTGTAGTAGTAAGTAATTTAACTGCTGCGGTAATGTATGGTAACAGAGATGGGGAAATTTGCTTATGTCATGAGTGTGTAGTTTGTTGTGCAGGTTGAGGAATTACGGAAATCTAGAATCGATTATGTCATACAGGTATAATTGTTGTGTGGGCATTACGTGATCTATGGTGTCTGTAACAAAGTCTATGGTGTCCTTATCAATTCCCATATTACAAATTTGCGGTGTCCCTAGCAAAGTCTGCGGTGTCCCTAGTCATTCCCTAAATTTCCCCAATTCCTCTATTTTGCACAACAAACTACACACTCATGACATAAGCAATTTTTCCCACCTCTGTTAGCATACATTAAACTAGCAGTTAAATTACTTACTACTACAGCAACTAAATTCTATCCTCAACTACTATAGGGGCATCCCTTTGTAATCTGATTCTTCATCTGATTCTTTATCCTATCATGGTGCCAACCATGGAGCAAGTCTTTGAGAACAGAGATAAGCTAATTACTTCTGTACAGCGGCATGCCCTGTCTCATAGAATTCACGCTCTGGATTACATAACTGGTTGTGCGGGTATGGGAGTTGCAAAAATTTGATATTGACTATGTCATGAATGTATACCTTTTTGTATGGGCATTACGCAATTTGTGCTGCCTGTAACAAAGTCTGCCCTCTCCCTATCAATTCCCGGCATAATCGATTATGTCATGCAAATATTACATAATATGTTACATAACTTGTTGTGCCAGTAGTAAAGTCTGTTGTGGCTGTATCAATTCCCGACAGAGTCATATAGGACACGTCACTCCTTAACCTAGCTGGTTGGTTCACAACTCTTACTCATTCTGGTGTTATATATAAATATAGACCACTTTATTGCTTTCTTTTATATAGGTTTTTGTAATAGTACTTCCACTTGGGAGAGTAGAGAAAATATATTCTGTTGTTATACCTAATCTAATTATAGCCAGATCCTGACATATCTGTCTTATTAAAACAATAACGTCCCTGATTTAAACTTGCACCCTTTTTTATTATACTGTTTATCACTATATGCATCGAAAAAGAATTAATGTACATGTGATCAATTAGTTTGTTTGCAGAAAAGTGTGTCTATAGCAAAGGGTCAAAATGGGAACGAATAAAATAAAATATTGCAAGATGAGTATAATTAATGACTGACCCTCCGCCCAAGAAATGTAGCTGTGTTTGCCATACAGATTTATCTCCCATGGAATCTATCACCCTTGCCTATTTTGTATCATACCCACTTCTGGAAGCCTAATCGATCCCAGATTTCGGCTCTATAACTTTTTCTCAATTAAAGGAGTAGCCAGAAATGGGGCTTCTCCACTCGCACCCGCACCGCATTGCACAGCGTTGCAGGAGAAGCAGTACAAAGGTTTCCTTGTTAAACCACACCACTATGTTCGCCGAAAGCCCGTAATTACCACTCCCTTCCAAATTAAAAATCGTGAGTTTTAAAGAACACAGAGAAGGAAATGGCCTATTTGTTCATACCACCGAGGGTTTAATGCGAGTTCTATATTTGGAAGATCAGCTGGAAATAACACATATTACCGCAACTCTGTTCTTATAAAAATATGCCCGTTCTCACAACATTCCCTCAAAACGTTCCATGCACGACATTCGTTAAAAGAGCCATTTCCTTCTATGTATCAGATGTTATTCTGCAAGTTCTGTTAACTATTTGAAAACCTACCAGACCAATGCTAGCAAATTATGACCCATTCTCATTTTATCTAGGCCCTTTGTTCTCTCACCACTAATAAATCAATTTAAAACTGGCTCAAAACTGCAATAAAAAAACAGTGATCTGGGTACCAAGAAAGAAAAACAGGCATTATCTACTGCTATTTTTGCATATGAGACCTCATAGCTGGAAAGTTGACGCTTCTAGAGCCGTTACTCCGTCTTCCTCTTTTAGGCCACTGTACATTTAACTATTATACTTCATTACCTATTTATCACACCTACTGATACTGATATTGATAATCAATATGAGGCTCATTAGATGATCGTTGAGGTATATTACCTTTGAAGAATTTTAACACGTAAACCTTGTATTTAACATGGAGTTTACATCCAGGTCATAATCGTTAAATTTAGCAATCGACAATAATTTCTACTCTTATATGTAAATCAAATTATAGAGCAAACTTGAGTTTGGAAAAATCATCAATTTTATTCAAAATAGGTAAATAAGAGAAATGAAAAATCTTCAACAACTACTGGAATGCAGTGCTATCTGCTTCCGAGCTTTTGCATAATTTCCAAACGGACAATTGGATCATGTAATACGTTAATTCATAAACTGAGTCTTTGCATTTATGTAATGAATATAATACATTCTTTGGTTTTTTAAGAGATTTAATCAAATCGGTGAAATTGTTATTAAGAGGTTGTTGCTACAAACCGCACAACATAATAAAGCAAAGAAAATTTATAAACAGAAGCAGTCTTAGGTTCATATAAATATAATCATGTATTAGTTTGATATATATATATAAGTATTTGAACAGCACCGCGATAGAGTTGACTTATAGTACGGTCAATGATGATTATGAAATACGCTGGACTGAATGATCTGTGTAAAGTTTTGTCGGTTAACAAACCTTTACGTCCAAACCACCTTTCGCTAAATGGGTTTTTGTATATTTAAGAAGGAAGTGTGGATTCCTTATGTACACCTTTTATAGCCCTTTTACCTTTCAGTTTAATCAATTTATATTCTCTCTTGGAACAACCGTTTAGACTACGACCTTTCAAATATATACCATTGAAGCAACTGTACTACTGCAACTATACAACCCAAGTATACATTAGTTACTTTAGCACAAGCACTTAAATCTCCTGTTAAATAGGATTGTAGAAGTGATATAGCTTCCAGTTTTCCGACCAGATAAGTATGACATTTCGTATGCAGCCTTTATGCGATGAAAATATGAATAAAAAGACATTGTTTCTTCAAGAAGATAAAAATATTGCTAAACATTATACTTGTAGGACCTCTAACGCATTACATGACAAAATCAATCGTTTTTAAATGAATTAAAGTTCATGAACATCGATGTCTTGCGTGCTTTGGAGCACAAATGATCTAAAAATGTTTCATACCGTAGCTCAAAAGTTTTCATAACCATTTCGGGCAATAATTTTTAGTTCGACAGTCTCTAGAAAGTTTTACCTTTTTTGAATGATATATATTTAAAGTTTTTCTGTAGCCATATATATTTATATCATAATTATAATACATTTTATTATACTTTAATTCTCATCCAAGGTTGTACTGTTACTTTGTCCTTACTTGAAAATATAATATTTTATCAATTAACATATGGATTCCCTAATAAAAATTAATGACTAGTTCATCATAAGTTCAAATTTCAATAATAAAATTACTACCATTAATAACAGCAATAATATTTTCAATCGGATTACTTAGAAAGATAACGATTACGAAGAATGAAAAGGAAGACGACAATTTATATGACTTACTATAGTTAGTGCTATGGTATATACTATTATTGAACAATTATAATGGTGTATGTAGACTTGAATTTGATAATACAAATCTTGACAACTCTTACATCATGTAATAAATTTATATTTACAATGGTACTTAAGTTTATAATTTATAAACGAAAAATAAATTATAGTGAATAACAAACTAAACGAGAAGTCTTCACTGTATACAAATAATTACCGGTTGATATATGTTTGTCCAGATAGTTATCTACCTGCGCCATTTCATTGTTATGAATGATAAATACAATAGTATTTCTTTACAAATAATGCACTTGTATAATCTATATCTAATTCTTTTAATTTATTATATAAATTACATTATTTGTGATACTATACTGTGGGTATACGTATGGTTGTATTAGTGATAGTAGCACGGCTATGTTCCTGGTATACGGTCGAA